>APFE030382930.1:138641-169753 GCA_000404065.3 Pinus taeda | reverse complement strand
GCCCTCGCCATTGCCTCCTTGTACTTATCGTCCTCAACTAGGTCAACTAGGATCGTTATCGTCTTCAAGGCGAAGTGCTTGAGATGATTCTTGTCTAGAACAAACAAGATTCTGGCCTTCCAAACTATGAAGTTTGAGGCTTCATCCAGTCTATCCTAGTCCCTTACCCTGTTCACTGCCATTTCGCTGCTCCTCTACTTCCCTTCTGGAAGTTCTCGGTGTCACTCCCTCTGAGCCTCGATTTCCCTCCTGGAAACCACTCTGCCACTGTCGAGATGCCCCCACTCTAATCGTTAGTGCAACTACACCACTGATCCGTATTTCTTGGCTAGAAATCCTCTGCAGCAACTTCCCCCTCCTTGGTCTTGCCCTGTTGTTCTGACCACAGTAGCCCACTAGCTTCACTCCGCAACTTACCCACAACCTCCTATGCCTCAGCAAACTGAAGGTTAGAGCTTCTAGGTTCTGTGCAATCCCGGCACCAGCAAAATCGCACCTCCTAGCCACGGGCGTCAATCCTTACTAACTGAGAAAGATGACCGGGCACTGCATCGGCCAGGTCTGCTCCCTTTTGCCACTATGCTGATCCTCCTCCCGACTCAAACTTGATGACACAGGCACTGCGTCACCCCTTCCTTGCGGCTTCTCCGCTAGGAACAACTTTTGTCACTCAAAACAATTGTTTTTGTTGTTGTTGCTCTGCGCAGTTGATGCCCTCAATTCTCCTGTGATCTGCAACCACGCTTTGATACCATGTTGGAATTTCTAATTCTATTATAAATCCTTCATGTACTTTCTGATTTATTTTTGCCTACTTGTTCTGTTTAATTAACAAGTTATTTATGATGTAAATGCTGAAAATAAATACAAGTGCATGCTCAACACATTACAGATTATCAACTGAAGAAAAAACAAACACACAAGTGACACTGTTGTTTTTGGACCAATGTCCCCGAAAAAACCCAATGCGGGAAAATCGGTGCAACTATCTCAATGTTTTATTATTAAGCAGTTTCAAAATACAGTCTAGGTGCCAAACCAGCTCACCCAACAGAGAATGATCTTGGCAGTAGTACCTCTCATTCGGAGACAGATATTCCGGTTAAAATCTCGGATGAACAATCCCACAGCTCTCAGCTCCAATCTGCCCCACGAATTCTCCAGCGTCAGCCTCTAGGGATTGCGTCAACCTCTCTGGCCCAGCGTCACCCCAATTCGCCCTGTGTCAGCCTCTAGAGCCTTTGCGTCACCCACGTTGCCTCTCTTTGGCACTGCGCAGCTCGTAGCTGCCTCTGCATGGGCCCTGACTAACTCTGCGTGGCCTCTAGCTCACTCTGCGTCCCTCTCTCCTAACTTCTGCATTGATGCTCCTGGTACCCTCTCTGCCTCTTTGCTTCTGTATTCGCTGCAACTCTGACCACTCCTTCGATTTCCTCGGCAAGCCCTGCCCCAGAAAATCGAATTCTTGATCAACTTGGTGTGTTCTCCAAGTGACCCTCAAGCCTCCTCTTATACTTTTCTCGTTGACAATTCAATGGACGAGACTAAGTCCCTAATCAACAGCTAAGATTAACCCTGGCTTGATCCATGATTTTTGGACCCTTTTAACACAGTTTTATATTAATTCACATTAATATTTTATTTTCCTTAAGTTTAGACTTAGGGACGCCATTAAAGATATTAATTATTTTAATATCTCCCAAACTATTTAGAATCTGCCCAAACCATTTCTGGGTATTGGAGATCTCATGTGCTTTAGCCTCTCCACCAATTTTCATGGCCAGAGCACATTCGATGCTACCCCAAATCAACAGTATTGCATTCATGAAATCAAAGGATCTCCTTATGGACTCTAATGATGAAAAACTTCTAGTATTTGAAGAATTTATTAGGGAAGAAGAAGAATAAAATCATGAAGATGAAGGTCCCAATGCATCATAGTGGGCCATCATAATGTTAGGGGCACAAGAATACTTCACACAAAGTTCACCTTAAAATGTCTAACTAAATCGGGACATCAGAACAAGTTACCTCACTTATGTTAAGGATAGTTAGGTCAATAACCCTATTAGGTATTGTTGTCACCTTACACACATACCTAAGTTAGTGAGAAAAGCCCTTAACCCCACAAGGTGTGGTTGGTGGCAAATTTAAGAAATGGGGTTGTCACTTATTCCCAACTCTCTCTCTGTTTAAGCTCCCTCCTAGGCAAGCTAATGGGGGTGGTCCCTAAATGGAAAGCTAAGTAAAAAGTGATGTGAGGTTTCCAGGAGATGTTAAGGTTAGTTTAGATTATTTAAGGTTATGAGCAAATATGATGAGGAATATGAAATGAAATATACTTCAATAACCATCAAGATATAAATCAAAGATAAGCATATAAGACCAGTGCTTTCAATATTGCTTCAAAATAAATAACACTTGCTTTCAAAGTGAAACACAAGTAACCCTATCAATCAAATATATGTTAAAAAAGATGATATCACTTGCAAGATTTAAAATTGTTTTCAAAGAAATGCTTTTAAAATATAACCATTCACAATTCTAAAGCATGTAAAGAAGCAATACAAAATAACTTGCAAATGAAACAAGCTAAAACTTCACTTGCAAAATGAAAGATATGGTACTTGCCTAATGAGATATTACAAGATAATCAATTCAAGACATTTTCATCATGACAAGCATATAAATAAATTGCGAGTAAAATAGCTTGAAAAGTAAAGTGAATTAATATGAAATGCATTTAACGAAGGTCAAATGCAATTATCTTGATTAATTTTAAGCTAAATGTCTATTCTTTGTGAGAGATCTTCCTCTTGAACTCTTGCCAAAGGATAAAAATTGGGGTGACTGTAAGAAAGAGAGGTTAAGGACACGATGGTGCCATTAACGAAACCATTTCCTTGAGACTTACTAGCCAGCATGTGCCTTCGTTCCTACAAGGGGAAAAGCCACCTTCTAATTGCAGGGTCACATACTCTTTACCTTATCTCGTACCAATTGAAAGAATTTTCCAAAAAAATCTTTTCCCTATGATATCTATTAACCAAGCTTATGCTTCGAGGTTAATTGAGTTAAAATGAAAACTATGCCAAAATGCCTAAACGTTATGCAAGTAAGTTTTCCCAAGGGAGATTTGCAATGTTTCAATATAATGGAAAAGAGATAGTGCTCAAAGTAAATTGTAAATGTTACTTCATTTGGAAAAGGAAATTAGCTTGAAAATGAATTGAAGTGATGCAAGTAAGTTTGCTTTGCAAAAGAGGAATTGCCTCAAGTAAATGAAAGTGCTCACAATGATATAACTTCAAAATTGTTCAAGACACATAAGCATAAGCTTCATAAGCAAATGAAATTGTAAATTGCTCCAAGTAAATGCCACAAACCACAAACTTGTAGCAATGTGAAATGAGATGAAGCTAAAGAAAAGTGAATGATTGTTTCTAAAGTATGCTTGGAAAATAAGTGAACAAGATAACAAAAGAACATATAATGAGGCAATTGTATCCCAAAGAATGCAAATTGTTAAGCAACTAAATTAAACTTGCCACATAACTCCAACTATTTGCATGTAAGAATTGAGTTGCTCTAAAGCAAAATATCAACTTGTACTTCAAAGAAAGAATGAAATGCAAAGCATCAAGTGAAACTTGTAGCAAAATTTAAATTAGAAATTGAAATGTAATGGCAAGGTTGTGTTAATTTTAAAGCATGCAAAATGAGCTAAAGAGGAAAGTTAAAAAAAAATGTAAAATTAATCCACCAACACAAAATCTTCCTTCTAGAAGAGAAAATATGCATTGGGTAAAACCCAAGTTCCCACAAGAAAAAGAGATATATGATATCACGATGCAGTTAAAACCTCTTAGAAGGCTGCCCAAAAGATGAAGGGAAATAGTACAACATTTGGAGCTAGAAATAGCCATAATTTCCCTCCAACAATAGCAACTTCAAAGGCCAATGGAGACTTGCTAAAATCAAAAAATTACAGTATCCACAAAGGCCCACGGCCTATCCTTATTTGCAGCTCCTTCTAGTGTTCACAACCTCCTTGAAATAAATCTCAAATTTCCTTGAAAGGTCCTACAAGAAAACTAGTTAGAGTTCAATAGTGTTTCCTCAAGACACTTGTTGTCAAAACTCCAACCTTGGGCTGCAAAACCAAAACAAAATTAGTGTAAAGGAGCATGTAAGCATGACACAAAATAATATACAAAACCAAATCAAGTGATGGGAGTGAACCCCATCACTTCCCTAGTTTGGAAAATGCTCTTAAATAGCTAAATGAATCGATGAAAGCACAAACCCTAAAGAGATTAAAATTTTGAAGTATTTACTTGTGTACAAGCTATGTCAAAGAAAATCCTTACAAAAAAATCACTTCGTAAGATAAACTATTGAATTCAAAAAACCAATGAGAGTTCCTTGGAAAATGTGTCAAGAGTGAGTTGGTCTCTCCAAAGACTTCCCCTCATGCTTGGTATTTGATCCAACAAGGTTCTCCTCTACAAAACTTCAATCCAACATTAGTCCCATATAGATTTAGCAAATGCAATGATAAAAACACACTATAAATTTATTGGAAAATAGCTAGAGATTTTACACCTCATAATACTCTTAAATCAATTATCAATGCAAGATAGTTTTACATTAACAAATTTACAAGAGCATATGGAAATAACATAAATCAAAAGCATGAGCAAAGGAAACTATACCAATAGTGAGCCAATCAACACACTCCAATGGAACAACACTCATGAATGAACCCCAAAGTCTTTTATTGCAATTGAGAACAAGTGTACATAAGAGCAAAGCTTTCCCAAGCACAATAGCTCGTAACAATGGATTCAAAGTGAAAGCACAAAGATCTATTATATAGAGAAGTGGGAGCAAATCCCAATGAACATATCATGTGACAAGTGGAGAGGGACGAAATCCCAAGGAAACAAATTGAATTCCAAGAATGAAAACTCCTGCCAAGTGTGAAACTGAAATCTGGTAGGTGCCCTCCAAATGCAACTCAAACTGTTGTAGGTGGCCAGCATATATCATTGTTGATGTGCAAGTTCTTTATGGTTGCCAACCGTACAAAGGGACTCCCTCAAATCTGTACTAATTACCCAATTAGGTGTCACTTCAAACTAGAACTTTAATTGTTGTTTAATATCACTCACCTGGCCCTGTGTATTGGTCTCCAAGAGCTGTTAGCGATTCAGCATATAGACTTAACTGATGTTTGAGTTTTAGTTTAAAGTGGATGAGTGTATCTCCAATAACCAATGTATGCCAATATGTGAGCCTAAGGGGGCACAAACTATGACATGTGTCCCCCACTAACTGAAATATCTCAACCCCTTCCAAATATGAGTGTTAGTTGAACTTGGAGAGTTGCGTACATGTGGATAGGAGGGTAAAGTATAGTGGAAACCAATGTTGTGAAAATCACGATTGGGATTAAATCGGCACGAGGAACAAATCGGAAAAAAATTGGAAAAATCGGGAAAAATCGGAAAAAAAATTGTTTGGTACAAAAATATTCATTTTTTTTAATTTTTTTCAATTTTTTAATATCTAAACCATCTACAACATAAAATAAATACATTGACACATAAATATGATAAAGAAACTAATATATAAGATGTTTAATATCATTTCTAGCACTAAAATCACACGTAACATTGAATCATTTCCTGAATAGTAAGTCCTGACTCCTGAGTCCCAACTCAGCCTCAAAATATTAACAAAAAATATGATAATGTATCTCATCAAGTCATAATGTCATATACAATAAAATGAAAGTCTAATCCTATTGATTTCCTCTGCCCCTCTTGCGAGAAAATGCCATAGCTTTCCCTTTCCCTCTAGATGTAGATGCTGGTGCCCGTGCTAGTGGAGATGGCAGTGGAGTCTGATGTGCTCTAGAAGCTGAAGAACTAGAGGTAGGAGTTATAGGAGGTAGACCACGTCCTCTACTGGTGGCAGTGGTAGCCTGGGTAGGCGGTGTCACCTGGAAACATTACAATCTCCCAATCTTGAAATCCTGAAAAACTAATAAGTCTGCTGGATTTTGAATGAAATCTAAAATTCTACTTTCTCCATATGAAATCCAATGAGGCTGGAACCACTCTCAAACATCCTGAGTCATTTCATGGGAATGTTAAAAATTTAAGTAAAAGGATGAAAATGAAGATCAAGGAGAATGTCACTTTTACTTTAAGAATTTAACATTACCATGAATAGCATATCAATACTAGGGCCTAGAATGCTCAAACCCTCCTTGGCAGCAACCACAAAGCTCTCCCCTTCCTTCTCCAGCAATCAGAAATGAAAATGATATGAAAAAAAACCAAAATCAGATTTTTATAGGCCATGCAGAAATTTTTTACAGTCACCGGGCGATATTTTCGATCGTCGCGCAATATTTTCCGAAATATCGGCGATATTTCGGAAATCGCGCGATATTTTCAAAAGCCGAAAATATCGCGATATTTTGTCGGCGATATATCGGCTCGCCGAAAATATCGCGATATTTCCAAATATCGCCAATATCTCGGCGATATTATCAACACTGCTCTCAAGTACCCCTTTTCCCTTAGTTGCAGGCCCATAATGGCCTCTAACCCTCACGGCAACCCTTCTAGGCCTTGTCGTGGGCCTCCTTTAGCCTCCATCCCTAGCCGTAGGCCTAGATTAGCCTTTTCCAGCCTAGATGTCAACCCTATTGGGCTTGTCTTCCCCATCATTGTCTTTCCCTTGGCCTCTTTCCCCTCCTCTAGCCCTAGCCTATCCTTCTAACCCTCATTCAATCATTCTTCAATCGTTGATTGAGTTTGCATTGGTTTATGGTCTCTAACATCTTGTCTTGCAGGGATTTTGGAGCTAATTTAGTGGTTGCATGTGGTCAAGTGTCTTGAAAGAGTCTCTAGTCACCAACAAGGCCATTAGGTCTAGTGGTTTGCCCTCTAACCCTCTTTGCCTCATCAATGTTTCATTTGAATTATGAAGCATATAAATGACAACAGTGTATTCAGGGCCTAAATGCACCCAAAATAATAAGTGTAACCTGATTTTAGGTATTGCATTTCATCTAGGATAGTGAAGCATCCTAAAGAAGCGAATGTTCATCCAGTGACTTGGTAGATAATTCACATGCAGCAAGTATTTTGACTCCACATAAGGCGCTAGTCTTTCAAAGTAATCTAATCAAATCACTAAACTTGCTAAATTAACCAAGTTGCTAGGCCATTCAGTTGTATCTCTCGAACTTGTCAATTGTCGACGGGTCTTTCATCCTCACATTTCATAGGGACTACCCCCCATAGGTTGTTATAGGGAGAGCGCTAAAACGGAGAGGGCGGGGATCAGAGTGACAACCCCTGTCTTGAGCATTGTCGCATCTTTCCTGTACAATTTGTGCAACAACAAGTCCCATTGCGACTTTTTAAAGAAGAAAATTTGAATTTTTGAAATGTAATTTTTGGCTCCAAAAGTTGTCAAGTGGGCCTCCCTCCAAGTCAAGTCAGCCCTGGCTAAAGACACATCCATTCGGCCAAGAAAGGCCATATATAAAGGCAATTCAATCTCCTCCACTTGGGCATTCACATTCTCTCACACAAGACAGTTTCTGGGCAAGTAAGCAACAGACAAGAACGACAAATAGGATGAAGAAGAAGACGAATTGGCTCCCTTTTCTCTTTCTTGCAACTCGCACATGGATAGACTCTCTTCTCTCTCTAGTTCGTAGTTTTTTTGGGCATTATGTTGTTGGGGGCTGAAATTCTAGGCAACTGTTGGGGCCGAAATTCAGGATTGACTAGGCAACTGTTGGGGAGCTAAAATTCTGGATCACACAGACAAAGCAAAGTTCTGGATCAGATTGGGAGGCTTGACTTGGAGGGGCTGACCAGGAATGACCATAGGTCTAGGTGTGTCTCTTGTTGAACAAAAGAATTTCACTATTGAAAATGTTGTTGGGTTTTTCCCCTTGGCGGGTTTTCCTAGTGTAAATCTTGTCTTCTACTTGTACGCTATGATCTCTATTGTTCTATTGTTTTTGTATGGTTGAATTTCTAAAGTATAATTGTTGAATAATATATTCGAATAATTTACAAGAAGATCAACATCAAAAGTAATTATCAATATTTCATAAATATAGTGCTAGTCTACAATCCACTTAGACAATCAACAATCTTGGTTGTGTTAGAGATGTGATTATCTTTGACCAGGATGTTCTTAATGTGGTGCCAAGAAATGATGGCTAACGAGGATGACGTTAAGGATTTGGAGTTTGACAATATTGTTGTTGTTGATCATCTTATTAATTGATGTTCCTGAATGCTTCAATGTTACAATCACTGCACAATACCTTACTCTAATGCACTTTAAGAAGATATTGTGAGATCACTAGTACATCTGCGGTTTTGTAGTATGAAGTTTTTGGATTATGGCTCAAAGGCATAATAAGTCCTGAACCAAGTGTGTGTTCCATACACCTATATTGAGAACGTTTGGCATATTGAAATCATATTGGCCTCTAATACCACATATATTTTGTATGACTGAAAAGTATTTCCATAAAGCAATTGTGGTTTCAACTGTCTATACAAGCACTAGATGATTTTGAAAGATGATTGACCGAGATGAAGCATTCCTTGATTGATTGATATCATGAGAGCAAATAGACCTCTAGAAATTTGAGTTGTAGGGCCAAATGAGAACTCTCATTTAGACATGTTTGAGCAGCTTCAAAGAATCGTGTTGAATAGAGTAAAACAAAACCTAAAAGAAGAATGATGTCATAGAAATGTAGTCTTTGTCAAGTACATCTTGTATTTAGTGCTTGAAAAATCCAGAGGGAGCTATGATAAAAGGCTATCTCATTCTTAGACCTAATAAACAAAGGGTTTTGTAAAACCCTAGAGGACCTAAAAGATTTGACTAGGAAAAAATATGCAAAAGATGCCTTGCACATGTTGCTAGTATTGTTGTTGGATGTCATTGCTTAAGCATAGTTGTTGCTAGAACAAATTAGTATATAACAAATTTCTCCTTCAAGTATCTAAGACATTATCAATTTGAATTTAATCCAAGAAAGTTGCTCCAGAATTAGAGGGAGCTAAGAAGAGAAATCGAAACACTTGTGCTATGTGCCCTTCTTAGAAGATCTGATAGCCCTAGGGTTTGTAAACCCTAGATTAATCTTTAAGGATAAGGAAGCCCTAGGGCTTGGGGATAAAACCCTAGAGCTAGACCTAGATAAATGTTTGTTAAAATTTGTGCAACTTTAGGATGAATTACCCCAAGAAGAAGCCCAGCTACCCCAAGGAAAAACCAACTTTGGGATGAGTTACCCCAAGAAGAAGCCCAACTACCACAAGGAAAAACCATCTTGGCCCGAGATAGAATTCAAAATTGGATAAAGGAAAAATTGTTATTTTTGTGTTAAAATCACCTTGGTATTCCTTTTATTAAATGACTCAAATTAATGTTAGGCAAGCAATCATCAGGTCAACTTCTTTCCTAAGTAATAGGCTAAATCATAAGTGGGTCTTCATCGAGTCGGACTCATCACATAAGGCACCACTTGGCTCCTCCAACGATTAGAATATATAAGAGCCCTTGGAGATCATTCAAATCAAATGCATGTGCAATCATTCTAAGTGAAAATGAATCTGAAATAGCCGCAGACCAAAAGGTGTCTCCCTGGAGTGAAGAAGTAGGATCAAAGTTCCTTGTCTTTTATGATTTGGATAGGCCAAGTTTAGGAGGAGCTGCTGGACGAGTTGTATGGTTTTGTGGAAGAGTGTTTTGTTTTGTGGGTGAATTCTCTAGGCCAGGTTCTGTAGCATTTTAGAGAGGGCCGCAGCCCTAAATCTCATCTGATAGGAGGCCGCAATACCCTGGTTGATGACAGGTTTTAGAGTAGATTACCCTCAAATCTGAGTGCAATAATTATACATAGGGTCAAGGCTTAGGAGGTGTGACCGTATTCAGAAATAAGGAATGATTTGAGGTAGCCGCAAGTGGATCAGACACTAGTTTGAGGGAGTCGCCATGCTATGTATCAGGGCTAAATATATTCCTCAATAACGTGCCTCAGGACCGAGTTACACGAGGCTTGAGCAAAAGTCAATAAGATACATAGTGTGGTTAGTTTTCAGCATGAATCATTGTTGGGTGATGTATAGTGGTAGGTTTGTTCCATGGGTAGTGAACAATTGTAATCGTGTGCCCTCGTAACTGTGTTTTGGAGTGATGAAGTCACTGTGTATGGGCTGCCATGTGTGCCCTAGGTGATGTGACTTTTGCGTGACAAAGCAGAGTCAAATGGGCTGCCTTGAAAGCCCTAGTTCATTAAGTTGCAAAGAGGTCATCATCTGTGATTGGGCAATGATGTATGGCAGTGATACATATGCTTATGACAGTAATGTATGGCAGTGATACTTGTGCTTATGATAGTGATATATGGCACTGATACCTGTGCTTATGACAGTGATGTATGGCAGTGATATTGTGCTTATGATAGTAATGTATGCCAGTGATACTTGTGCTTATGATAGTGATGTATGGCAGCGATACTTATGATTGTGATGACAATAATACTTGACAGTGATATGACCGTGACACATAAGAATGACATGTGCTCCTATGGCAGTATCATGTACGCTATTTTGAGACAGGGATATATGCTACTTGTAACAGTGATATGGAGGCAGCCCTTATGGTTTCATCTGTTGGTCACTAGAAGACCTACCAAAGGTCTCATGGAGGGCTGGTGAATGCCTCCTTGATAGGCTTGTCTGCTGCCATCTCATGAGGATCTTGCATGATCCAAGGTTGGCCCTAGGAGGCCTAATGTGATTGATGTTGAAAGACTTGTGTTTCATCATAATTATACTTTGTATCTCAGCTGAACATTTGATGAATATCTAAGACGAAGAAGAATTGATTCTGGGTTTTCCCCTTGTGGGGTTTTGCCCTGGTTTCTGACCAAAATCCTGGTGTCTCTATTGCGTATGCTTTTCTTCTAATGTTCTGCATGTTCTTTCTATATAATTGGTTATGATGATATGGGGTGAATGTAATGTGAAAATTGTTGAAATTGTTTAAAAATGCAATTATCTATAGAAAAGAACTATCTAGCCCTTAGAACTTTAACAATGTTTTCGCTGAAAGACGAAAACATAACTCATGCAATGAAAGAATGACATTATGCTAAGGACAAGGGTGATAAATTTGCAAGATGGACGCAAGAAGGCTAAGATCAAAAGATAAGTAGCTTATATCTCTCTTCCTTGACTATAATTGTTATTGTTTTTACCATTAGTTAGCCTCTTGTCTTTGTATCTTTTGTTTGGTTATAATTGTTCTCCCATGGCCTCCTAGTGAGGATTGCGGGCACATAATGAAGGTTTCCAAGGATCTGGCAGCAGATGGATGTAATGTCCCCATTTTTATTTTCCTCCATAGTACAGCCAGGGTGGATTTCCAGGGCAGGGGATGGCCAGGTCAGTGGAGCAAGTTTATGTCATTAGGGGTTGCGATGAAGTTTTGAGGAGTTTTTATGGGATTTGATGGCATTCGCTTCACATATTTCATCATCCGCACAGTTTGACTTTTGTTTTGTCGCATTCCGACAACTTTCAAAAATTAGCATTATAATGGGGCCTAACTTAATTATACTCGAGGTGGCATTCCAGGAAGATTATTTGATGAAACACCTCAGTGTAATAGCTTTTTGGAACCGAAACGAGAAGATCTACAGGGTGGGATGCTGAGAAGCAACATCTAGTGGCCGAAGAGAGTCTGGTGGGCGATTTACCATTTTCCTTAATTAAAAATGACTTTAATTAATCATTTAATTAAGGGAAAATGATTAATTGGAGGAAATGGGCCAAAAGTGACTTAAGTGAAATAAAATAAAATTAAGAGGTCACTTGAGATAAAATCAATGAGGAGCTTCTAGAATAATTATAAAATAATAAAATAAGATGCTTCTAAAGGCTTGGAGATCTATCCATTAGATCTATAAAAGATAAGGAGGAGGTCATTTGGAGATATCTTGGATTTGTATTTTCTTCTTGTGGAGAGGTTTGAGAACCCGGTTCTCTACCTCATCAGCAGCCCTAGGACAGAAACCCTCAGGTGATTCAGTGAGCGTGGGCGAGCACCCATCTCTTCCCTTGGTGGATCTATTTAGGGTTCACAAGTTGTAGTTTATTGATTTTCAGTTTGTTTTGGAGGCCAATTGCGGTGTTATAGTAGATCTATTTGGGGCGATCATCTCAGCCATATTCCTGCTCTTGTACTAGCTTATTTACATATTAATAGAATAAGGATGAGATCTTCTACATGTTTATATTGTTTATGATTCAGTTGCAGATTCTATTTCACGTTTTGCCATAAATATTTTGGTTTCATTTGTGCAAATTGTTTATGTTATTGACGACTTAAATTTCTGAAGTATTTATGAGTTAGAATTTCAGGAAAACCCCAAATTGTTCCATTTGAGACATTACAAGTGGTATAAGAGGCCTTGGCCTTGGCTCAGCCTGAGGGTTTTATGCAAATCGAGTTATCTTGTTGGAGTCAAATTCTGTGAAGGCCAAATCTATGCTCAAAGGGTCAATTTTATTTGAAGGAAGTTGAAACCCTATCTAGGGCCAAAATATTGTTGTTGATTTCTTGATGCAGATCAAAATTTGTATAAGGCTATGATTGTATCTCCTTATACCAAAAGTAATTGTAGTTGTGGGAGTTGTACAAATCTGGTGTGAGGAGAATTTGAAAGTGAGGACGTTGAGCTATGTGCACCTGTAAGATAAATGTTTGCACGCTTGTGGATACCAGTGTATGAAGTTGTGCACAGAGGTTCAGAGGACGAATTAATCATTATGGGGATCAATTCCTGTAGGCACAGTTCATTAATTGGTAGAAACGAAGTAGCAAGTTTCCTAAGATAAGCCTTCGATCCATTACTCTAAAGCACTCCTAAAAGTTGTATCTAAGGATGGTCGAGACCATTGACTTGCAGAGGTTGTGAACCGTCATCAATCTTTGTGCAGGGCGAGACAGAATTTTCAGAAGGTCGATTTCTTTTTTTTGAGTCGGTTTGTATTAAGGAAGGTTGAAAATTGGCTAAAGCAAGCCATATTGTTGCAAAAAGGGTCAATTGTGCATGCACATTGTGATTTGGACATCGCAGCAAGGGATCTTCAGATTCCTAGGGGAGCACTCCAGCATCTGTGGCAACGGCTTGATAGCACATAAGGAGTCAGACAAAGTCATATGGAGGAATCTTTGTTACCAGTGACCGAATTATCCAGCTTCTAAATCCAATTGGGTAGTTCTATAGCAGTTTGAATCATTAAAGGGAGACTGCAGCCTGTTTCAGCACATGAGGAGCATGATCGAGTCACATTGTGGAGTCGTATGTTGGGTTGACCCCTTATTTGGTGAAGCCAGAGTAAAATTATTTAGAAGGTCATCATTTTCGGGGCGTATTTCTTCTTTCACAAAGGTCGATATCATCAGTTTCTAAAGACCGTGCATCGCCTACTGCTAAGTGGGTCTCTGTGGGTCGAGCCCTGATTTAGAGGCAACGCATTTCGAGTTTGACAATAATCCAGTGGACTGACATTTGGTGGACAAAATTTGAGGGAAAATTGAGATGGATTTTTCGAATGCCAAGGGACCAAGCGCTTTATTCACCAGCGCTGCCAAGTCCGACTTTTAATCAAATACCCATCTGCTGAGAAGATTCCAGACGGTCGTATTAATCCAAGATGTCGAGCTTGTCGTCAAAGGGGTTCATATTGCCCAGTTCGAGATCGAAGGCCGTGAGCAAAATCTATCAAAAGCCGCGAATGTGGGGCATATATCTCGAATCATCAAGGCCAAATATATTTTTGAAGCATGGTCGTGAGCTTATTAATTTGGCTGATTGATGATTATTGTCAGAAAACTGACTTATTTTCATCCTCAAGCCTAACCAAACTACAAGGATCAAATTATTGCAGAGGGATGACTTGCTTGCATTTTCTTGAAGGCGAGAAGAATAACTAGCAAACTCGCTCCAAAAATCGCATCTCTTCGTTGCTTGGTATTACTATAATAGAAACATCGCTTCAAGGGTCCATCGAGCCACTTATTCCTATCACTATCTACACAGAAGGACTGTATAATCAAACTTTTGGGCCTCTAATGAACGATTTTCTTTCCTGGAAGAGGTGCGAAATATCATTCTTATATCCTAGATGAGATTTGTTGGCAGGAGAGATGGGTTTGCTCTGATTGGTGGGCCGAAATCATTCATACAAATTGTTGGGCGAGCACTCTGTGGATATTTGTGTTAATACGCTGAAACATTCGAGCTCTTTAGCCTCATACAGGTCATGACTAACCAGTTGTGCCAACGCCGAGTGGTAGTGACTGAGGAGAACTTCCATCTTCCATTTTTTTATTTATTCTAAGACCCGAGAGTGGTTTCGTTGTATTTTTTGTAGGATAGAGAGAATTGGTCAGTTCTTTAGATAGCCCGACCAGAGATGCCTAGCCTTATATATGTAGGAGGCTCTTCGCTTCCATGCTTCCATCCTTAAGCCACATCCACTACAAAGATCAACTTCTACCTGGAGGATTACCTCCTTTTTTTTGGTGCTCTCAATTCAGGAAACCAAGTAGCAAATGGAGACAAATGATTCTAGATCAGTGAGGAAACAGGACTTCATTCCTATCCCAATGAGATCCCAAAGGCACCCCCAAACCAACCTAATTCCAGCATTCACTTCAGTCACACATTGAGAGTTTCTAAACTTCAGCGGTGTTGATTTTCTAGGAGAAATTTGATTTTCTATTCTAATGATTACTTTCCAATGATTTCTTTAATCAAGTTCACTTGTGTCATATACATCATTAAGCAATTACACATAGAAAATCTCAACAATAATGTAATAATGATAGTAAGATCATAAAGAGACAACAAAACACAAGAGACAAAATTTTATCCTAAGAAAATCCTAACTAGGCAAAAACCTAACAATTTTTTCTTAGGAAAAATTGTTCAATTCAACAATAGTACAATATGATTTTCACAGTCAAATTTAGTCAAACAAGACCAACAAACTAACACGGGTCAAACCTAGTCAAACTTCCCAAATTAGTCTTAGTCAACTTTCGGTCAAACTACCCAGAAACAGGTCAAATTTCAGTGTCTTGAAGCTGCCCAGAAATCTCAGTCTGTTGCCCATAAATATACCCAAAATATTCAGTCAGCCAATCAAACACTACGTCCCACACATACGAGGTAACGCCGGTCAAAGTGATAATCTGCTACAGAAATTCACTTCTTGAGAAATTTGACTCTTTCCTCAAACTTCTCTCTCCTTCGCATGTGTGAACAGAAGAATAGATGCTTATGAGTTGATCTGAATTAGTCTCAAAGTGATGAGGTCAAATGGCAATATATAGTGGTTTAGGGGTGCCCCAAAAGGTGTGTCTCCTTGGTTGGGCCAACTTGAATGGTTGGAGCTGACTAGACTTTTGGAAGAATAATAGATTCAAATTTAAATTTTCAATTCCTCCTTTTTATTTCCCTTTAAGGGCTGACTTGAATACCGGCTGCAACTACCAAAATTCAGCACTCCCTCCTAGCTAGGGAGGTATTCACCTTGACTTCCTTAGATGTACATTTTGTTGAAAAAAATTATCCATCCCAAGAAAAAATTGAATGAGTAGCTATGTTGATGTATCCACCGACTTCATGTGGAAAGCATCCTACATCAACAACATGTGAAGGATCTTGTCATCTACTAGTCAAATCCCCTTTGCAAATGGATCTAGTCACCCACTAGTCAAAATGCTTTGGCGATATGGTCAAAACCTTTTGACTGAGGTCAACAAGGTTAGTCTTGGTCCCTGGATCACTAGCTCAAGAAGTCACCACTTGGAGCAAGGTCAATACCTTTGACCAAAAATGGTGAAACCCGAGGCCAATTACCATTCCTACATGGCAATCGAATGGTAAAAACACTTGCCCGATGCTAAAGGAACTCACTCTACCCACTAGCCAAGTACCTCTTGTCAATATGGTCAAAACCTTCCTATCGGGGGAGTGCTCTAGGCCCTAATGTTCTCAAAACCATTCTCCCTAGACACATCACATGGCCCTTGGTCAATACCCTTGACTTGTCAATATCTTGACCTAGGGAGAATGTCTGCCCTTGATGCTACAACATCAATGGGGGAAACCTTCTCAACCACTCCAATCTTGTCCTTGACATAAACAAGCTTCATCCTGGGACAGAGGCTTTGTGAGAATGTCAGCAACCTACTCGTTTGTAGAAATGTACTGGAGTCATGTTGCTCCCTTCTATACCATGTCTCGGTACTTGATTTCAATGTGCTTCGACCTGTCATCACGCAGTCTCCAACACCTGATCAAACAATCCTGTGAGTAGCTTCTGAAGCCACACTGCTTCACAACTTGCCAAACTAGCTACAATATACTCGGCCTCTGCATATGTTTGCTTCTTGCTCATCCAAGATATCATAGCAACATCCTGATGTGCTCTTCTTGTCTTCTACATTCTCTGCCTAATCTAAATCTGTATATCCCTACAACTATACTTCATCATTTGAGACATCTCAATCCATATCAAATTGTACCATGTCGATACCTCAACACATGTGCCACATACCTGGGCTCAACCATAAATTGACGGGCTTCCTTTACTAGATCCATCACCATAGTTGCTTTCCAGACACCCTGACTGGGTGCTTACTTTGACACTAGAACAGTTCATACTGTGGCAATCCTGGGTGCTCCCTCTAACACTGGAACAGTTATTGTTGTGGCAATCCTGGCTGCTCCCTCTACCACTGTTGCTTCCTAGTAACTGAAGCATATCAATGGTCTGGCATGATCCACTCATAGAAGGCATGTTTCTCTTAGATACCTCCTATCTCTGAGCCTCTAGTTTGATAATCTTGCAGTCCATCATCTTAAGGATCTCAATAGTATACTTCCCTTGAACAAGGAAGTAATGCATCAAATCTAGATCCTTCATTTCGAAAACAGAGGTCAACTCCCTTTGACATTGAAGAAGGGCTTGATTGCTCCCTCTATCACGGAAGCAAATCCTCCTGCCATTGTTGCTTCCTCTGTCACGTGAGTCCTTCTGCTCCCATCAGAAAAATTCATATAATAACTAGATCAACCAAGACTCATCAAATATCCATGCCTAATATTTGTACAAAGCTTTCTTCAGTTTGCAAACATGAGACTCCTTCTCATGTACCTCAATTCCCTAAGGTAGTTCTATGTACACATCTTCCTCAATTACTCCAAGGAAAGCAGTATTTACATCCTTCTGATGTAACCACCAACAGAAGCAATAGAAACAATAGTTCTAACTGAAGTAAGCCTAACAATTGGAGCAAATGTCTCTTCATAATCCTCTCCATCTTTCTTGGAGAACCCTCATGAATCTCGCTTTGTACTTCTCTATGTTTCCATCTACCGCATGCTTGATCGTGTAGATCCACTTGGAAGTCATTATGGCATTCTTCAAACTTGTTGGCCTACCTACTCCCTCTGAACTAGGAGCTCTTTTGGTCATCTAGCATCGTTCTAGACGTAAGTACAAATTCTACCTCTTGAACACAAATCACACCAGCTATGTTAATGCTTAATCCTAGGAGAGTCCTCTTGCCATAAACTTTGCTTCATTCTTCTCGATGCTTCCATCTGCCACCAAAGCCTTGGCAACCTTCATGATGTATCTGCAATCCTCATTAGGAGGTCATGGAAGAAACAATTATAAACAAGCAAAAGATACAAAGACAAGAGGTTGGCCAAAAATAAAGTAAAAAATACTAAGGAAGAAAGGTATAGAGTACTTATCTTTTGATCTAAGGATTGTAGGGAATTGTCAAGTCCCTCTTGATCCTTGCCTTCAGCAAACTCATCAAGCTAGAAATGCTCATCCTCATCATCAGCTACTAATGCATGTAGCTTTCCTTTGCTTCCTTGCATGAATTGCATGAACTAGTGTTTCTTCATTCAACAGATTCATTGGTTTTAGGTCTAGCTCTAGGGTTTTGTTCACAAACCCTAGGGCTCTCTAAATTACAACCTTCAAGTCTTTTCTAGGGTTTACAAACCCTTGGTCTATCAACTCTTCCAAGAAGAGCTCATACTTTAGCACAAGAGTTATGACTTGTTTTATATGAGAGAGCCTTTCTCCTCATCTCTCTCTGGCTCTAAAGTAATTTTCAATTTGATCTGGCAAAACCCTAGCAACATATCTCAGCCAATACAATTATTAACTTCAACAGCATATACAAGGCATCTCTTACACATACTTGTCAAGGCCCACATTTCCACAATAGTACAAGATTTATGACAACATTATTCTTTCAGGTCTTATCTTAATTAGACCTTGTACAAGATTCAACACAGTCCCTTGAAGCTGCCCAAACAGGCCTAAACATAAGCCCTTTGTCTAGGCTTAAACTTGGCTCTGCAACTCAGTTTTCTAAAGTTTTCTTCAGCCCAATACTCAGTCTCGGCTCCTCCTGCACTATAAAATTTTTGAATCTCCTTGACCTATTCTAACCTCCAAGATTCACCTTGCAAATTTTCAAATTTTGAGAGAAAGGTTTTACACACTTCAATGGATATGAAGATGCCAAATGACAAAGAGAAGGCATACTGAGATCAAAACTTTTGTTGAAGCCTTACAATGGTAAGAATCAATCTAAGAACTAAGAACTTAAGATTAGCTCCCTCTAGTTCTAGCTTCATGGGGAAATAGTCAAGCTCCTAAAACCATCATTAGTGACTTATGTCCACCATTGTTGGCCTTCTGAGGCATCTCAGCCTTGCCCTCCAAAGTCTGAGATATCTCGAGCCTGTCTCTCAAGCCTCTGAGTCCTTTCAGCCCTCCCTTTCCGTCTGCGGCCTTCTCTTATCTTCCTACTCTTGGTCCTAAGGCCTTTTGGTCTGTCTCCAACAAACTTCTAGGGCTTCAGCCCTTCTTCAAGAAGCGAAAAGAGAATTTTGACTCTTCCTTAAGTTGCAGATAGGTCACAAATTAAGCAGCATAACTTCCTTGTCAGCAAATGGGTAGCTTGTCTTTCTTCTAGGGCAGAATCCCTCTCCCAATAGAAATCAGACAATATAATTTAATTGGCTACAAATTTTGCTATATACTATTGCTCATGGATTTTGTTCACAAAGTAGGGATTTTAGCCCTCTTCTAGGGCACAAACAAAGTCTCAGTCAAAAAATACTTCTTAATTTGGCGGTCCTTCTAGGATACAAAACAATCTTCCTTTGGCCTGATCTTAGATAATCAACTCAATTCCTAAGACAGAATAAAAACCACCCTTAACTTGACCTTTCTTGTTTATCTACCCTGAACTAGGGCTACAGAACTTGGACTAGGACTTTGGTCCTCCTTTTTAATTTCAACAGGACTCGGGTGAGGGGCTTTAAACAGAGTTCGGAATAGGGCTTTCAATCTCAACAAAAAATTTATTATGATTGGATTTTGAACAACTATGAGAGAACACACCCTAGTGGAGTAACTTGAAACAAGCCAGCTTCAAACTTGGTTGCTCTTTCACCTAGGCTCTGATACCATGTTGATTTTCTAGGAAAAATTTGATCTTCTATTATGATAATTACTTTCCAAATGATGTAGTTGGAATTTCTGTTTTTGTATAAGCATATGTAGGACGTCTCTATGATTAATAATTCCATTACAGGACTAACAACTCTATTGCTATAACGGTTCAAACATGATTCTCAATGCGATGGTGTGGTCACACAGCTCTGAAACCCTGGCTGAGAAGGGTTAGGGTTTTCCTCTCCTTTTTCGCTGTAGACAACCTTGCTACTCTCGCCTTTCGTTGCGTCGATATCACCGCTACAGTTGACAACGTAACCCCGTAACCATATCTCCTGCGCTGTCATCCTGCTACCCTACTTTCTCGTGTTGTCATTGTAGTTGTCTGCAGATTGTCGGCTATGGATGTCGACGTGGTTGACTATTCAGAGGATCCAAACCCCGAAGGGTCCATCTGGACAAGCCCTAAATCTATGTTGGTGCGAACGGATAACGGACCTCTAGGCACGGTATCACCATCTTCATAGGATTACTCTCATTTTCGTTTCAACCCAAACCCACCTTGCACCCTTTTCCGTCCGCCGATTTCTCCATCGCATCACTGGGACTCGACTGCCCTCCCCTCTCATCGGCGACCCTAAACTATCTTGTCTCCTACATACCTCCGTCCCCTACCTTTGACTCTGTGCCTTCGGACATTCCCCATCTAGCTACCCCTTCCTCAAACCCTACGGTGGTCGGACAAACCTCTGTTTTCGCCCCACCTTCGCAAGTGGCCGCACAACATCTCCCGCCTCATTCCTTGGCTACTCCTCGCCTCTCCTCATCCCCATCTTGGTGCTTTGATACTCCGGCTGTCAACCCTCACACCGGCACCCCTATATCTCGGCGGCTCTTATCAAGTTCACAAGACCCACTTCAGGAACATCCCATTGCTCCGCAAACCAGCAAAAAACAGAAGTGTGTTAACATCCCATTGCTCCGCAGACCAGCAAAAAACAGAAGTGTGTTAAGTCCACTTGCAAGCAATTGGAGCTCAGCTTTGGGGGCGAAGGTGGTGGACACAGCTAACTTGGTACTGGTTAGTAGGGTTCGAGGGCGTGCCTACACTACTAGCAGACTTCGCCAGTGGGTCATGGAAATTTGGGGGCATATCCTTACGGAACTCCCATCTGTAACTACCTTGGCTCGAGGATGGTTCGCGCTGAGTTTTTCAAGAGAGGAACAGACAAGATGGGTCCTGTCGCGATATTGGCATATTGAGATGGCTCTCGTCTTGCTAAAGCGATGGAGCCCTTTATTCGATCCTAAGAGCGAACAGGTGGGGGCTGGACCAATTTGGGTCAGGTTACCAGGCCTCCCCCTAAATTTTTGGTCTGAGGATGTTTTTACGCGCATCAGGAATGCTCTTGGAACATATCTGGATTTTGACAAGTCCTATGAATCTATCGGCAACATAGTCCATGTCTCGAATTTTGGTTTATTTGGATATCAGAGAAGGTTTGGAGGAATAGATTACTCTGCATTGGCGAAGATTCACACGAATTCAGCTCTTGGACTATGAAGGCGTTCCCTTTCGTTGTCGAAGGTGTCATAAGGTGGGGCCTATATTCAGAGAATGCCCCTTGGTTAAACCAGTCGGCTCCCCTACCAAAGCTCTGGATGCAACGACCATGGGAGAACCTTCTATTGCAAAAGTGTCGACTTCATGATCTCAAGGGCCGAATCACACTATCTACGAAGATGCTCAGATCCCTGTTTCAATTGCTCCCAGGCCTCCTTCACCACCTATGACGAGATCCAGGGATGCAGCCACGGCTGCTCGATCATCGGGTACTTTTTCTCCTCTCTACATTGCATCTCCTATTATTTCTACTGTTTCTGTTATGCATCATCATGTTGCATTTGCATCCATTCCCGGCATCTCATCGTCCCCATTATCATGCCCTCTGGACTTAAACCCTCCGACTATCACCACCACTCTGCCTTCCATTCCTAATCTGCCCTTCAAACCTCCCCCAGAGATCCCTACCTCCTCGAGGCTTTCACACTCATACAATCTCCGATCAAGAGCATCCCACCCACCCGATCTAGCTGGGATCGGACTAATTTCCCCTCCTAAATCCTCCAAGTCCACCAGAGGCAGACATTCCTTCATCTCCAAGGCAATCATCCAGGCTGGGGCGGACGTGGCTATGGGCAGGAAAACCACTCTCGACAAGGTTCTTAGAGCATCGAATACCCTTAATCGGTTTCTATCATGAAATGGTTATCTTTCAACTGCAGGGGCCTGGCAAGCCCTGCCAAAAAATTTGCCCTCAGAAGGTTGTTGGAATCTAAGATCATCGATATCATTTATCTACAAGAAACCTTAGCCAATGCTGACTTGATCGTCCCTATTCTTCATTCCCTGATGCCGAGCTGGACTTTCCATGCTCATGATGCCATCAAAAGATCTGGTGGTATTGCCATAGGTGTAAATCCGCACCATTAAGATTATCTCCACGTGGGGTGGAGCTGGATTTATTGGAATGGACATATTCTCCTCTAAATTAGGGATGGAGATCATAATATTAAATATCTATGCCCCCTACCTCAATCGAGCTAAATTCTGGTCTCATCTGCTTAATTTAACCCTTGTCAATTATAACAATCTTATCCTAGTTGGGGATTTGAATTACTCTATTGGATATGGGGAATCCTGGGGTAGTAATGCTCAGATTGATCCACTTTCAAACACCATGGCTCATCTAGTGGAGCAACACCATTCCATCAGTGTTCCCATGCACAAATTGATGCCTACTTGGCACAACCAAAGGACTAGAGATGTTGCATTAGCCAGGCGTTTAGATCACTTTCTCATAAAGGAACATTTGATTCAGGCTCTTCCTAATTATCGTCAATGGGTTGGTATGGGTGGAATCTCGAATTATTCTCCTATCTTCCTTGAGATCTTTGGGCCCTTCCCTAAGCCTAAGGCTCCTTTCACATTAAATTCCTCTTGGTTATTGAACCCTGACTACATCAAGCTGATCACGGATTTCTGACATTCCCACCCTCCATCCAGGGGGAGATCTACAGCTGAGGGCTTCTGTCAGAATTTACTCGAGATCAAGAGCCTTACTATCAAATGGGCCAAGGAAAAGAGAGACAGGGATGAAGCAGCCCTCACTACCATTGAATAACAGATCGCAGAGCTACTAGATGAGCATGGCAGAGGGTTCATTTCGGATGCTGCAAAATCTCACCTTACTGATTTAGAGTCTCACAGAGCCAAGATTCTCAAAGAGTGTGAGGAAACCTGGCGCCTCAGGAGTAGGACCATTTGGTTAAAGGCTAGAGACGATAATACCAAATTTTTCCACAATTTTGCCAAAGGATGGAGGGCCAACAATACTATTTGGAAAATGCCCACTGAAGACAGACAGTTTGCCACCTCCTTTCATCAGCTGGCCCACCTAGGGAATTCACATTTCCAGAAGTCGTTCAAGGCCCACCCTAGGGCATCCTTAGCTAAAATTGTCCGCATAGCAGGGTTATTCCCTTGTTATGTGGATCACGAAGACTCGGAGGATCTTGTCAAACCTGTTTCCATGGGTGAATTAGAGGGCACTATTAAATGGTTTAAAAAAGATAAGAGCCCTAATCCGGATGGGTGGACAATTGAATTCTATATTGCCTTTTTTTATAGCAATTTGCTTTCCTACACAATCGTCAAATTCATGAAGCAGTTGGCACTGCACAAGAGGCCCTCCACTCTATCAAGATGAAGAAGCTCAAAGGGACCATTCTTAATATTGACTTATCTAAGGCATTCGACAGGGTTAGCTGGCTATACATCAGAATGCTCACTCACTTGGGTTTCCCATTATCATTTATCACCTAGACCATGAGCTGCATTTCAACTGCATCTTTTAGTGTTCTAATAAATGGCTCTGCCTCCTATTTCTTTCATGCAGAACGTGGGCTGAGGCAAGGATACCCTCTGTCCCCTCTCCTATTTCTCCTTATTATGGAGGGGCTCAGTCGACTCATGCACCAAACCAGAAGGGAGGAGGGGATACTTGGTCTAAAGATCACTGATCATTGTATCATTACCCACCTTCTTTTTGTGGATGATGTGATTTCTAAATGGACGTATCCAAGACTCCACTGCTTTCCATGATATCATGCTACTTTTTTCAGCTGCTACAAGTATGGAGCCCAACAGGATGAAATCCACTATTACTTTCTCTGCTTGCTCTATTCAAGAAATGCAGACATCCTCTCAGAAGTTTCCCTATCTTCGACTTCAATTGGAGGCTAGACTTAAATATCTTGGCTTCCAGATTAAACCTCATGGGTGCAAGATTGTTGATTGGTCATGGCTGGTAGCCAAGATAGAAAGGAGGCTGCACAATTGGAACCATAGATTTCTATCAAGAGCGGGGAGACTGGTACTCGAGGCAACGCCAATGTATTGGATGTCATTATCATGGATCCCCAAGGGCATCCTAGCTCAGATTCAAAAATTATGCTGCAGATTCCTTTGGAACAGACATAAGGAAGGAAAACCATTTGCTTGGGTGTGATGGACCCAAATTGCTCTACCAAAGAAGTTGGGGGGGGGGGGGGGGGGGGATTAAAAGATCTATTCAGCTTTCGGCCATGCACTTGCTGCTAAAATGGGCTGGCTTATACTCACATCAAACAGTTTGTGGACAGAGGTAGTACATTACAAATACATCTGGCCATTACAGATCATGGACTGGATCCAGCTTCCTACTTGGCATAAAACGGGTATTTCTTCAATTTGGAGAGTTGTTCTCCACGTTCTACATATTGTTAGAAATGGTTTAGTCAGGCGCATTTGTGATGGTCAATCGGTGCGGATTGGCATTGACCATGGACTTGTAGTGGAAGTTTGCATCGGCTCCCCCATGATCTCATTCAACACCTCAAGCAAAATGAGATACACAGGCTTGCAGCGATTGCAAACATGGAGAACTCCACCATTTTCGCTTAAGCATGGAAATCGGTTGGGGACTTACGCATCCCAACTCAATGGCACCAGGCATGGGATGAATACTTAAAGGCTCTGTTAGAATCCCGAGTTCGCATCAAAGAGGGGGCAGAGTAACTTATTTGGGCTCATGCTGGGCATGGAATTTATACACGCAAAGAAGGTTACCTTGTCATTCAAGCCACACTTACCACCTGTACTCACTAATTGGTGGCAACACATATGGAAGCTTAAAGCCCCACCTCACACCAGATTACTCATGTGGAACATCCTGAAGAACAAAACACATACAGGTACCAATCTCATGCACAGGTCATATCACGGTCCCTCCAGATTTGTATTATGCAAACAGGCGGAAGAATCAAACGACCATTTATTCCTCCATTGCGGCTCGGTTATTGAATTATGGACTCAGGTCCTCTCATCCCTATCTATAAGTGCTCGATGGCCCGGGAACAACATTGTGGATGCTTGGAACCATTAGCGATTGGAGACCTCAAACAAAAAGCATCACTATATTCCTTTGATTTTATGCTGGCCCATATGGCTGAACCGGAACGGATATATCTTCAGAGACAAAGCTATAAATTGCCCTATTACTATCGCCCGAATATTATCCACATACCATGACATTCCGGATGATGATAATACATCCCTTGTTCGAACAGTGACTACCGAAGTCATCAATCGTTGTATATCATGGGCCTACTTGGATGGCGTTGCTCAGGAACAAGGCTGTGGAGGGGGTATATTGTTGCACCATTCTGAAAATCGTACCTTTCACATACAATTGGGTTTGGGGTCAGGCACAAATAATTTCGCTAAACTTATCACTCTTCGTCACCTGCTCCACTTTGCACTTGCTCATGACTGCAAACACCTTCAAAACTTTGGGGATTCAAAAATCATCATAAACTGGTTCAACAATGCATCCACTTGTCATATGCATTCACTCATAAATATATTGGATGAAGCATTGCTTTTTAAATCCCAATTTGAATATATTTCTTGTCAAGATATTTACAGGGAGAGCAATCAGGCTGCAGACCAATTATCCAGGAGGCCACGGTCCAGCCCAGAGGCATCTGGCTCATAAAGGAACAACATGGTGATGAACACTTCCAGTACTACCATCGACCGTACAGAGATCAACACTACCTGAGGGCCAACAGGCCCTAATTTTGTAGTATAATTTTGTCTCAGTTTTTGATATAGACCTATCTTGTATATATTATTTACAACACTGATTACAGTCCACCCTATAAGGGTTTTTTGTACAAAACTATTTTTTGATGGCCACGGGCCCAACATATGCATATGCCACTCTAGCATCTACAACATGTAATTTTCTTTACTAATAGAAAATTGCGATTTTTCCGCGGGGAAAAATTACTTTCCAATGATTTCTTTAATCAGGTTCACTTATGTCATATACATCAGTAAGCAATTATACATAGAAAATCTCAACAGTAATGCCATAATGACAGTAGGATCATAAAGAGACAGCCAAACAGAAGAGACACAACATTTTGTTAGGATATTTCGACACATAGGAAATAGTTAAGTATAACTTGGTCTAGTATAGAGTTAGGTAAAGAGTGTTTCTTTACTATGTACTTTTGTAACTTACAATCCAACGGTCACGATATGTAGTGATCCGACAGTTCATTCTCTCCTCGGTATTACCGACACTTGATCCGTGGCTTAACACCCGATTGGTCCATGATCTCTATTTAAAGAGCATGGAGGGTCATTTGTAGGGTAACAATTCATGAGAGTATCTTATGTAAATTTTCATTCTTTTATTAATAAATTGTCTGAAGTGGCCGCGTTGGCTCAGACCGTGGATTGTTTCCCTCTTTGAGGGTTTTAACCACGTCAAGAATACTAGTGTATTGATCTGTGATCTGTTTGTGAGTGGTGTCCTTTGGTGTTCTGTCTGAGGAACTTACCCTGTATATTCCTACATGGTATCAGAGCTATTTGAAAGCTGCATCCGTTGGTGATCTAAATCTAAAGCCGGTAGAACTGCGTCTGACTGTCGTTTCCTAGATCTACTACTTTGACTGCTTTCAGGCCAAGAGGACTGCTCTATTATGTTAGGAGCATCTGTTCCAGTGAGGAACCCCTTTCGTTCGACGCGAAAAGGTTTCTAGTAGCCCTCGCTACGTCATTTTTAAAATCTGGAGGTACACAGTGCTTATTTGCAGTTTTTAGTTATTTTCTCTCTGTTTATTTCGATTTATTTAGCTCTTTTCTTTTATTACCGAATCTATACCTTTCATTTCTGCATATGCTCTTTGCCCCGCGACTTTGTACGATCTGGGCAAATCAGAATTAGAAAGGAATGATTTTTCTCATGCATATGCTCTTTTCCGCCGCGCCTTAGTGTGATCTCGGAAAATCAAAAACATTGAGGAAAATATTTAGTTTCTGGTTAAAGCTAACTTCAAGCCGTAAGGTTTTTTTTGTATGTCCGTGTTGGGTTTTGTGTTTTTTGTTTTGTAGGCAAAAAAAAAGCTTTCTCAAGTAAGCACGCACCCCAAAGCTTCAGTCACTAAATAAATAAAAATGCCCCTTCTTCTTTTCCAAAAACTACTAACCTTTTAATCTAGATCGCTTGGTCCAAAGCTACTTCATGAGAATAGAGGTCTTGAGTTCAAGTCTTTCTTTTTGTTGAGCTAATTAGATTAAGTTTGGAAAGGGGGCGGATTTTTTTTTAAATATAACATTATAATTCATTTTCGCACATTCCCGCACTTCGTTGGCATCTTCAACAACTTTTCTTCAAAAAGCCATAACTTCTTCATCCGGAAGCCATTTTCAGAGCCGTTTTTTTTTAATCAGCGTAATTTTTCGAGATCTTTCCATTGGAACACTTAGTTTCAGCATCTATAGCTTCAGTTTCTGTTAAAATGGAAAGTCCATGCCAAGTTATTCTTGATAGCACCAACTACTTCCAATGGTAGTCCTACATTGTGGATTTAGTTAGAAGTAAAGGTCTTTATAGAATAGCCTCAGGCCAAGAAACCAAACCGAAAGATAAAGATAAGGCAACCAAATGGGAAAATAGGCAAGATCAAGCACGTGGGTTGATAGGGATGTCTATTTCTCCCGACCTTAGATTCCATATCGCAGAACTTGATACTCTTAATGAAGCAATGAAATAGATCACTAAAGTTTTTGGAATTAAAAATGAACTTAGAGCCCATCAACTCGAAAATGAGTTGCTTACATTGGACCCCAATAATTTTTCTTCCATTGAAGATTTTTTGTCCAAGTTCAAGACCCTTAGACTTCTCTTGGAAGGTGTTAAGCTTAAGAAAGAAGATGGTAACCTTATCTATTCCATTCTTATTAAGTTGGGACCAGCCTACTCTGTGTTTGTTTCCACCTTCCATTCTACAAGAGAAGCCTTCATTTCTCAAGGACAAGACTACAAGTCCCCTTCCTTTGATTCCTTTTGTGATTCTTTAATAAAAGAACAAGAAAACTCTTACATCTTGGTCTTCTTAATCTTGAAAACTCTTCTAAGAAAGCCTTAGCCGCCCAACAGCAACCAAATTCAAAGAATTCTACGAAGGCGTATCCTAAAAAGAACGGTCCTAAACCAAACAAGGGTCCTAAGCAATTTCAGTCTCAAAATGAAAAATCATTTCAACAAAATGATAAGGCAAATAAAAACAAAGGGAAGAAGAATGATCGACATTGCCACTTTTGTAATTGAGATGGCCACTTAGAATGCAAATGCTTTAAAAAGATGGAAGCCTTAGAAGCAGCAATGAAGAAGCATAACATCCATTTGGAGCACTCTTCAACTTCAACCTCATCTTCAAGAATAGCACTTTCTGCATGTGGTTGTCAAGCATCTCGGTCTGGATATGCACTAAATGTATCTTCTTCTTCTCATTCTCATGAGTGGCTCATTGATTCTGGAGCTTCTTATCACATGGCCAAAAACAAAGCCATGTTTTCTTCTTATAAATGATTGTAACACCAAAAATATATATGTTGGTGATGATAGATCTCTTAGTGTTGTAGGGACTAGAACTGTTCATATAGACAATGGTCAATTTAATGATGTATTATGTGTTCCAACCTTATCCTACAACCTTCTATCTATATATCAGATAACTCATTCAAGTGAAGGTAAAATCGTTGAATTTTCACGTCACGATGTTGTAATTGAGGACCTAAGAAATTCTAAAAAGATTTTAGCTACTGGCATTGCTGATGATTCTACAAGGTTGTATAAGTTTAACAACTTTAGGTCATCAAATCTTCCCTCGATATTTGTTGCTCATAATGATGAAGTAAGCAGACTTTGGCATGAACGATTTGGTCACTTAAACTATCGCTCCCTTCAAAATCTATGTAAAGAAAATATGGTGACAGGTCTTCCAATGCTATCTTGCAGAGATGGTGTTTGTTCCGGATGTGTACTCGGAAAACATTATCGGGATAGTTTTGAAAAACGTGCCTCTTGGCACGCCTCAGCCCCTTTACAGCTTGTGCATAGTGATTTATGTGGTCCACTTCCAGTTGTTTCATTCTCTGGCTACAAGTATTTCTTAACTTTCAGTGATGATTTCTCCAGACGCACTTGGGTATACTTCTTAAAACTCAAGAGTGAAGTATTTAACATGTTCTTGGCCTTTAAGGCCTTTGTTGAAAAACAATCTGGACATCAAATTCTTAAGTTAAGATCTGATAATGGCGGAAAATATGTTAACAACCAATTCATCAACTTTTGCACTGAGAATGGAATTCAAATGCAACATATTGTTCCATATACTCCACAACAAAATGGTGTAGTTGAAAGGAAGAATCGCACCTTAAAGGAAATGGCTAATTATATGCTTCAATCTAAAGGACTTAGTCTTAATTTTTGGGCAGAAGCAATTAACTG
This sequence comes from Pinus taeda, assembly GCA_000404065.3. Lineage (NCBI taxonomy): Eukaryota > Viridiplantae > Streptophyta > Pinopsida > Pinales > Pinaceae > Pinus > Pinus taeda. The sequence goes on along the minus strand of APFE030382930.1, from coordinate 140,211 downwards.
TGCAAATTACATAGTAAATCGCACTCCTACTAAAGTTTTAAACAATATCACTCCAGAAGAGGCATGGAGCTCAATTAAACCAGATGTAAGTCGCTTTCGTGTTTTAGGAAGTGAAGCATGGACCCATATTCCGAATGAGAAACATAAAGCCTTAGAACCTAAGAGTGAAAAATGTATTTTTGTTGGATATTCTGAAGATGTCAAAGGATAGACTTATTCCACTTAAGTCCAAAAATGTTATCATTAGAAGAGATGTAAAGGTTGCTGAAAATATATCGGCCTATGAGCCTAGTTCGGAGGATGTGCCACATCGCTCTATCCCTACTACTTCTGAAAATATTTCTTCTTCAGATGATGACAGCAAGGATGACAATCCTCCCCCACCTTCTCAGGATCCTCCTTCAGCTCCTCAGCTTCCAAAATGGGCTCCTGCTACTCGGGATGCAGCAGGTGCTCTTGTCGATGATCCTACAGATCAGTGACGTACACATTCTCAGTTCGATAAAGCCTCTTCTTTACTGGCTCAAGCTTCAGCGAATTATGATCCTGACACCTTTGCAGAAGCTTCAGGCCATCTAGATTGGGACGCAGCGATGAATGAAGAATATCGTTCATTATTGGCAAATGATACATGGGATCTTGTTCCTCTTCCAAAGGGACGAAAACTTGTTCGACGCAAATGGGTTTACAGAACCAAATATGGACCAGATGGAAAAGTTGATAAACATAAAGCTCGTCTTGTTGCTAAGGGTTTTTCACAAGTTGAAGGCATTGACTATACTGAAACCTTCTCCCCTATTGCAAAAATGAACTCTATCCGTCTTGTTCTTTCCCTTGCTGCCTCTCTCAAATGGGAAGTCCATAAGATGGATGTTAAATCTGCCCTCTTGCATGGGGACTTGCAAGAAGAAATCTATATAAAACAACCTACTGGCTTTATACAAACAGACTCCAGCCTTGTATGTCGACTTAAGAAATCCCTTTATGATCTCAAGCAAGCCCCTCGGGCTTGATATGCCAAAATGGATAGCTTTATTTTAGAAACTGGCTTTTCTAGGTGTCATTCTGACAATACTGTCTACACCAAGAAAATGGGCAAGTCTCTTATCATTCTTGTTCTTTATGTTGATGATCTTATCCCTATTGGTAGTGATCCCAACCTTATAAACCATGTGAAGTCCAGCCTTAAAAAGAAGTTTGAAATGACAGACTTAGGACACTTGCATTATTTTCTTGGTCTTCAAGTCTTGCAATGCAAGGAAGGTATTTCCCTTTCCCAGTCCAAATATGCCTGTGATCTTCTACGCCATTTTCACATGGAAGACTGTAAGCCAGCCCCTTCTCCCTTTTAGTCTGGAGCCAAAATTTCAGTCACTTGTGCTTCCCCTGAAGTTGATGCTACCTTATACCGTCAACTTGTAGGAAAACTTTTGTATCTGACCCATACTCGTCCTGACCTTTCCTTTGTTGTTGGCCTTATTGCTCGGTTTATGCAAAACCCACATGAAAGTCATTGGAAAGCAGCTAAAAGAATACTTCATTATGTTTGAGGTATAGTTTAGTTTGGGAT
>APFE030382930.1:101584-138621 GCA_000404065.3 Pinus taeda | reverse complement strand
ATTCTTTTATATTAATAAATTGTCTGAAGTGGCCGCGTTGGCTCAGGCCATGGACTGTTTCCCTCTTTGAGGGTTTTAACCACGTCAACAATACTGGTGTATTGATTTGTGATCTGTTTGTGAGCGGTGTCCTTTGGTGTTCTGTCTGAGGAACCTACCCTATAAATTCCTACACATTTTATCCTGGGAAAACCATAACTATGGAAAAACCCCACAATCTTTTCTTAGGAGAAATTGTTAAAATCCACACTAGTAAAATTTGATTTTCCCAATCAAATTTGGTCAAATAAGACCAACAAACTAACACAAGTCAAACTTGGTCAAACTTCCCAAATCAGTCTCATTCAACTTGTGGTCAAACTACCCAGAAACAGGCCAAATCTTGGCCTCGTGAAGCTACCCAGAAATCTCAGTCTGCTACCCAAAAGGATGCCCAAAATATTTGATCAGCCAATCAAACCCTACGACCCACATGAGCGAGGTCAACTCTGTTGAAGAAAGGTGTAACTATGTTTGGTTTTCATAATGACTTATAATTATGATTTCATGTGAAGAAGAAACAAATGTCTTTATTGTATTCCTTGCATCATGGGTTTCATGAGCAAGAAGTGTTTTTCATAGGTCAAAGACTTCTTCTTGATGTCTTTAGGTTTTGTTGTCTTGTTATGAATATAATTAAGAAGTCATGAAATCATGTTACACATGTCAAAGTTACACTCCAAGATATTGTCACTATCTCTCTTACAGTCGGCTAAAAGGACAGTATTCTCCTTAAGGTAATGTCGCTTATTTCCAGTATCCCATGTAGGCCTAAATGAGAAGCATAAGTCACTATATATATAGAGTGACCTCACTTCATAATCGTCAAGCAATGCGGACATCTTTGATCTGAAACAATATGAATCTCAAAGCGAAGAAGATAAGGGGATTACACTGAAGAAGGAAGGTGACTATAGGTGTGTAAAATGTCTTAAGGGTTCTCGGGCTAAGCCTATCATCTAAGCGAAGGATCCAAGTATGTTCTAAGATAGGGGCAGCCACAGTTAAGGGCTATATCAAGCGTTGAATGATGATAGAGGAAGACCAAAGATAGAGAGGCCATCTTGGACCGAAAGAAGTGATCAGTGAAGGTCAAGGATTGTGTCTAAGGTTGTGAAGGAAAAAGGAGATTGAGACTCTCCTAGTGACAATGTAATAACAGTGCGAAGGAGGAAGATTGTGAAGGCCGAAGAATGCAAGAGATATGACAAGTATCTTGAAGAAGAATTTAGTCAAGTATTTTGTCAAGGGTCTTGGTATTCGTCAATAAAAGAATCTATAAGAAGAGATTGTGCTAATAAGCCCTGGCAGAAAGCCAACATTGTGTGTTCTTGTCTCTTTGTTTTGGTAACTATTTGATGAAGTAAGAAATACACATGTCACACACTAATGATATCAAGAAAAGATTGTGCTAATAAGCTAAAGATAAAATACCTCACAAATAGTTATCACGCTAAGAAGAATCACATTAACTCTAATTGCCCTAGATTCTTCAACATGGTATCGGAGCTAAGGTGTTGAAGTCAAATGAAGGGCAACAAAAGAGACATACAAGGATCTGTCTTCAAGGACATCAAAGCAGGTTGAAAGGATTAAAGGAGAAAGTATACAACAAGCAGGTCTACAACAGTGATGGAGTATCAACTTCAGTAATTACAATCATGCACTCAACTCATGCTTAGTTTGATGGAGTATATCAGTGATCCTCACTTCTTGATCACTGAACTTTCTCCATGCCATAAAAGATAGCACTCAACTCATGCTCAACAAGCAGGTCTACAACAGTGATGGAGTATCAACTTCAGTAATTACAATCATGCACTCAACTCATGCTTAGTTTGATGGAGTATATCAGTGATCCTCACTTCTTGATCACTGAACTTTCTCCATGCCATAAAAGATAGCACTCAACTCATGCTCAGTTTGATGGAGTATATCAGTGATCCTCACTTCTTCATCACTGAACTTTCTCCATGCCATAAAAGATAGCCTCAAGTATGTATATATATATTGCAAAAGTAATCCAAGGAATACCTCTCACAATCCATGATTACATCACTGTCTCAGTATATTTATTACATCAAGGCAGTTTCAGTGATGAGACAGTCTATCTATACAGTGCCACCCACAGTTTAGTTATGTTATTCATTGACAAGTTTGGGCTCTCAATACATTGCCTCTCTACACAATGCACATAGACATCACTGTATAGTGCCATATCAATATACTTGTCACAATCTCAAATTTTTTCTATGATTATGGTCTCAATAGCATGGTGCTCGGATCATAACATAGTATCACTAACATGTCAAGAATATGTTGAAGTCAAAAGTACCGTAAAAATGAACAGGGAAGGTCGTGAAGCAGTCTCAGTGATGTCAAGACCACTGATGTCATGGTGCTAGAAAGTCTCCAAGGAAGTCGTGCTGAAAGGATACTAATGATGGGCAGCTCAAGCAAAAGAAGCCTCAAGGTGAAGATCTCCTCTTCACACACCAAGTAAGTATCTTTCCATTTTATAATCAAATTTGGTTAAATGATTTCATGATTGCAAGGGGATTTATAAATCGATTAGATAATCGAAAGTCCTTGCATAGAATAAGGAGGATTGTCATAATCCTCATAGAAAAGAGAAAGCATTGAGATCTATGAAAAGGTCTATGAAGATCAAGCATTGTTTGAATCCATCAAGAGATTCATAGGATTCATATGATATCACTCAAAATTCCTCTCATACCTAAATAGCAAAAGAGGAGACATAAAGAGAGATATATGAAATGCTAGATATACTCTCGAAAATTAAAGTAAAGAAGGCCACTTAGACCTACACAATAGTAAAGGTACCAAAGAATGAAAGAATAACTTCATGCAAATCTAGGAAAGATGATAAGAAGGTAGTCATCATTGATGAGCAAGGTAACAAATATCAATGAACAAAGAGGGTTACCTCACTCGGCAATTTGCAGTCTCTATGCTAGATAGAGAAAGAAAAGTTGCAGTCTATAGTATTAAAGGATAAAAGAATTCAACCATGTGCAGAAAGGAAAGACAAGGTTGGTCCTCAAGCAAAGACAAAAATAAGTATAGTTAAGATTCAATGCTATAGAAAGATTTTGGAAGCTCATATCGCTGAAAGATGGAGGAAGCTAAAGAAAAGGGCCAAGGAAAGAGGGGGTATCAAATCTTTCCTATGAGTAAGTTAGTATCCCTCACAAAAGGATCCTATCATAAGCTCCTAAATCTTGTGTTATAAAATATGACAATGATAATAAGATGCACCATGGCATCATGAAAGCATTAGAAGCAAGAGCTCGTGACATCACCCTGGGAATCATGAAGGACAAAAGGACAAAATCCATGGCAGTCAAACATGAAGGATATAGCTCTTGGGAATCTCATTGAACATTAAACGAAAGAAAGATGTCATCCAGGACAAGGCTCACCATACATGAAGAAATATCTACCAGATGGGGATATGCAAGATTCTTAAGGTTCTCTGATGGAATCTTCATCGAAGGGTTCACTAATCTAGAGAGGAAGCAAGTGTTTCATCAGGAACTCCAACGTATGGAATTCATGGGATAATGGTGTAATGACATGAAGCAGATCAAGGGATTGAAGATCTCTTCAATCAAGGAAGCTGCTAGAAAAGGCCTAGATGACATAAAGGTAAAATGAGGTATGTATGCTTGTATTTGATAATGTCATGTCATATGGTTGCAGGTAACATGGACCATTGCTTCTATCTTAAGAAGCAGGATCAAGAAGAAAAAGGATATCCTCCTCTGAAAGGATGCAGGAAGGCATAAGTCACACTAGATTACAGTGAAGAAGGAAGGTGACTATAGGTGCGTAAAATGTATTAAGGGTTCTCAGGCTAAGTCTGTCATCTAAACGAAGGATCGAAGTATGTTCTAAGACAGTGGCAGCTACAGTTAAGGGCTATATCCAGCGTTGAATGGTGATAGAAGAAGACCGAAGACAGAGAGGCCATCTTAGACCGAAAGAAGAGATCAGTGAAGGTCAAGGACTGTGTTTAGGGTTGCGAAGGAAAAAGGAGGCCGAGACTCTCCTAGTGACAGTGTAATAACAGTGCGAAGAAAGACAGAAGTGATGAAGGCTGAAGAATGCAAGAGATAGTGACAAGTATCTTGAAGAAGAATTGAGTCAAGTATTTTGTCAAGGGTCTTGGTATTTGTCAATAAAAGAATCTATAAGAAGAGATTGAAGGGTTTTCCTCTCAAGAGGAGAGGTTTTGGCCCTGGCAGAAAGCCAACATCACGTGTTCTTGTCTCTTTGTTTTGATAGCTATTTGATGAAGTAAGAAATACACACACTAATGATATCAAGAAAAGATTGTGCTAATAAGCTAAAGATAAAATACCTCACAAATAGTTATCATGCTAAGAAGAATCACATTAACTCTAATTGCCCTAGATTCTTCAACAAACTCTAGTCAAAGTGATGCTCTGATACAGAAATTCCCTCCTTGATAAATCTGACTCCTTCCTTAGACTTCTTCTCTCTCCTTCGCACATGTGAACAGAACAATAGATGCTTATGAGTTTATCTGAATTAGTCTCAAAGCGATGAGGTCAAATGGCAATATATAGTGGTTTAGGGGTGCCCCAAAAGGTGTGTCTCCTTGGCTAGGCCGACTTGAATAGTTGGAGCCGATTTGACTTTTGGAGGCAAAATAAATTCAAATTTAAATTTTCAATTCCCTCCTTTTTATTTTCCTTTAAGGGTTGACTTGAATACTGACTGCAATTACCAAAATTCAACAGGTGACAGGCCCTTCCTTGCAAACTGTGGCACAAAGTTCACTCAATCCCCCTACCCTGTTATTCTTCAAGACAACCATCTATGCTAAGTTTTCTCCATTTGGCCTTGAATGTTAGGAGAGAAAGCTCTAGTGATCTAGGATCACCACTTACGACTGGTATTAGAGGCCGATGGGCCATTCATCTTGTACATCCTTCTCCTAGACTGCCTCTTCATTCTTTAAAGTTGGTCGTACAGAGTTTTAGAATAGTGTGCTCTTTTATTTCTTGATTTTTGTCTTATATAGGAGTCACTTTAGGGCTCCTATTGTATACCAACATTATTGTACCTATCACAGTTTGATTAACCTACTTTTGTGTTCATCGATTGGATATTGATACATTTATCTTTATCTATTAATATCTTATCCAAGTTTCATGTTCTACATCAAAACAATCAAGAAGTTGATAGAAAGGCCAATAAGAAAACTAAATTGGTCATTGGAACTCTGATAATTATTGGGAAGAAGGATATTATCCTATATCCTAACGATGTGGATTAAGGACTTAAAAAATTAAGCCACCTAAATGGTTGCCCAAAGGTGGCGACATCTAAGGCACTAAGGCACATAGAAGTTAGCAATATCTCCCCTGGGTCGGCATGGCAAGGCTGATGGAACACTCCTGATCTTTCCCCTATGTCCATAAGGAGAGGATGGTGGAACTGCCAAGATATGTTTTCACACGACATGAGGCCATTCTGTAATTTTGCTACATGTGGTTGAGGAGGGCACAAGCTCCCCAAGATTTCCTTCCAATTTGTTATGGGTTTCATTGTGCTATATGGTCAGCTTACATCAAGACAAGTGTACAAGTTACAACCCAATTAATGAAATCAGGTAGAAGCATGGGAAATGAGTGGTGACAAGGAGGAAAGCAGCTATTGTGTCGGAGATATGAATGGCACATCACATCAGCTACAAGTTGGCTCTCAGGGGTTGTTGGCTGCCGGTTGGATAAGATGAATAGAAGAAAAGTTTCTCCCAGGGGTCACCCACTTTTGGTGGGTAACAGATACTATGGTAGTGTTACCTATTTAGGCTAGTTCGTTTTTGAATTCAAGTAGATGGAAAGAATTGTTTACAATAGCCTAATCTATCCAATTTCGTAAACTTAGATGTACGGTTGTGCCTCAAACACAGATTTTAATATCGATGTGATTTCTTGTTGTGGTTAGCAAAGGGGGTATTCTTGACTCACTCATTTGTTGTTATTAGAGCTTAATAATTAAAGGTTTAAGTGAAATTCCACTTGCTGGTCTGCGTTATTTCTGCAGTTAATTTTATATCCAGATTCCAGATCAATAAAAGACAAGAAACTAACTCGTACCTTCACCTTAGATACCCATATTAGGCGGTGTATTCATCTTTGGTGAAGTTGCTTATGCGTGTTAGGGAAGCCTCCCATAGCCTTTAGTAGGAGTTGGGCTTAAAGAATTGGGATTTGTGTCGAGGTGACAATGGGCACGTATCCTATGTGGTACCACATTAGTGCCTCAAGAGGACCTTATCAAGACCACTAAATCGGTTGGTGGCAGGTCCTTTTCCTCTTCCTTTCTTTGTTCGTCCAAATAGGCTAGATTATCGTCACCGCCTATTTTGTTGGCCTTTGACTCCATCAAAGTATCGTAAATCTAGTCATCCCACGATCTTTCAAAAGGACAATTCTCACAAGCATAAGCACTTTTGACAAATGTTTCCCATGAAGCTGAGAATCCATTCAAAGCAATGCTCACTAGCTCTATGCTAAACACTTCATGGTGATCAAGGATGGACTCATTATTCGGCCCCATTACACACTTCGCATAGGATGCATACCCTTTGAAACCATTGGGACAAGTTCAAAGTTAGCTCTCATAGATTGTGGATTGAGACTTACCACCAAATTGACCAATCAAACAGGATTTTTCAATTGTGACATCTCTGAGAGATTGAGACCAATAAGCATTTCATCTTCTGCTACCCCATTTATTATGAGATTTCTGAGAAAGTTCATTGCCTGCTCAAGGGCATCTAGACCCTATCTAGTTTCTTCCGATACTCTGGCGAGAGATTTTTGGCCCTTTACATATAGGAAGGCCATCAGACTCCGTGCCCACATTGTCCAACCTCCTCCTAGACCAGAGCTTGTTCAACAAATTACATGCTTCTTTACGGTACTCCCAACAGCTAGGGGCACCAAGAGATAGACTGATATTAGCATTGACTCAAACTCCAAATCAATGTAGACCTGAGGGACCATTCCCCTCCCCAAAGACCTCAACGACATCGTCAGACCAGATATTTTCCCAATGGGAAATTGAGGTCCCTCAGGCACTAGAGGCAGGTTACTTCTTCCTAAAAGCAGTGCAGCAGAGGGTCCATTTCTTCCCCTAGCTCTCCCTTGGGGCACCATTCTATCTTGAGTTTTCTTCATTCAACCTTGAGTGTTGGGAGAGACAGCTCTAGTGGACCATGACTTAGGCCCTTGCTCTTTTATGCAGCCATTAGCACTCGAATTTGGAAGGTTTTCCATATTTCAGCATATAGACCTTATGTTATCTCTTGTTCTTTATATAGGAGACCATTTGGTACTCATGCTTGTATCAACATAATTGTACTCAGCTGTCCCATTGACCTATTTTAGTGGTCAATTGCTGGACATTAATATAATTATCTTATCTATGTTTTTAATATTCTCCCCAGCTGCTGCAAGTTGATCACAAATCCGCATGACCTTTTATCAGGTAAATTGTAACGATGTCTAATATGATCATCTCTATAGATTTGAGTTCATTCCACCAAATCATCTTCCTGTTTATTTTCTTGCTCTAATAGAGGCCAACCAAGGCATCAAACATCTCTGCTGTGGTCTTCTTCTCAGATAAGTGAGGAATCAAGTGATCCTTTACAGCAGCCATGATCATTGCTTGACCATCACTTTCTTCTTCTTGTGAGCTGCCAGCTGTTGTGGATCTATAGGTGTAACACAATATCTTTGACAACATCCCAAAGTCCATTCTGTTCCAATAATAATAAAACCCTGAATTTCCAAGGCAAGATATTTGAAGCACCTTCCAATTTGTCATCGAATTTGAGGCTAACTACTGCCATCCCTGAGATCTATGACACAAAGTCTCAGATCTGATTAAATAAGACAAATCTGTCCCATGAACACTTAAGAATATTAATCAGAGCACATGCTCTGATATGATATTAAAATATGCAACCATAGATGACTAGTGGCCTTATGATCACAATGCAAACAAATCAAACTAAATTTATTTACATATAGAAATTTAATTTCTGAGCATAGCACAATCACACAATAGCTAGAAAAGTAATTAGCAGAAGCATAAATGAAAGTTGAAACTTGAAACACACATACACAAATGGTTTCTCCTTCAAATCAACTTCTCATTCCTTAGATCAAAACTTACAAGGTGACCTCTGTAGCCTGCTAAACCAGCAGTTGTATGGTCCACAAAATCACGTCAAAACAGACTTGCAAGGCTTGCTGTAGAGGTGTACAGCCTTCACACAAAAAGAAAAACAGCAGAACAGAAATATGACCTGTACAGTCTGCTGTATGGCTACTGCTATATGACTTGTGCTCCATGGCCATTGTTGTATGGGCCTGCTTTACAACATGTGTTGTACAACCGTTGTACTCTCCTCCTCCCTCCTGATCTCTAGCTCCTCTCCTGCTTGCCAGATCTTTTTAACTGTGTTTTACCTCTACTATCTTGTCTTGTTTATAATTTGTTGAAACTTGGATTAAATCTAGTTCATTAACGTATTAAATATGCTTCAATTTTTCCTATGTGAATTACAAAATAGAATCAATTACCCACTTTTCCTAACTGGTAACTTTTGAAATGTCTTGAACCACTTTCTACATGTTCACACTGAAACCTGTGCAAGAAGTTACTTGTCCAAGCTACATTTTTCAACTATATGCAACTAACTCCGATAAGAAAGGGAACGGCCCCATCATACAAGCAATAAAATAATGTAGTGCTTCAACATATGTCACATGTGTCAACAGGAAGAGATTATGAGAGCACCCCACTAAGAATGATACTCCACTTCATCACCAATCAATTCACATGCCAAAAACCTTGAAATGAGCAAGGATATCCAAATAATAGGGCTCCAATCAAGTCAAAGCATTCCAAACTATCCATTGAGAGGGCTAGATCCACCAAGTAAAGTGTGCCAATAAAGAGCACTCTCGTATAACCATGCAACAATGGTGCCAAGATGCCATATCAATGCAAAACAAGCCCACAAACACTAGGGCATTCCTCTAATTGAGACAAAAGTCACCATACATCATCAATGTGCAACTCCTTGTAGGCTAGATCATCATAGAGATGTGTGTAAAGGTGAACTGCTCTCTTAACATGATGAACAAATATACCAATGATGATACCATAATACTGTAAAACACCAAATGAGCTACGTCATTTCATAGCCCAAGCAAGCATCTCATCAAAATATCCACTACAGGGTTAACCCATCAACAAAAGATATGCAATATGAAGAGAGCACCAACATCAAGCATGAGAACCAATCCAAAGATGAGAGAAAACAGATATCCTCCCACCAAAGTACTGAAACAAAAATCACCAAATGATAGCACAATCCCCCAGCCAAGCCCATGTACCCTCATTCCATCAAATGCTCCATTACTGTTATCCTACAATCCCATGACATGTCGTGATGAAAATCACGAGTGTAGGCCTCATGCATAATGAGGGGTAACAGGCTCTAAAGCCAAATATTCTCCAAACATGGCCAACTTGGGCAAGGTCTTCAACCTGGAATTATCCTCATGCTAACTTGCAGACTTTACCAGTACCTTATGTAGTGCATGTTACTTAAAACCAGCAGCTATGTGGCTCCTTGATCTTTAATATGGGCGACCAAGTTACCTCGTAGGCAAGATTTAATTATCCCAGATCCATTATGTGAAGTAATCTTCTCAATATTGAGGCTTATATATTGAGGAGCACTTGAAATCTTTAATCATCCACTTTATTCACCCACTGGTAGTGGATCATCGTGAGCTCTATGCTTGAGGAGTCTTGGAGCCTTTCTTGAGGCAGAGATTTCTACCCCAAGAGGGCCACGTTTTATCATTTGGTAATTATACTTGCTTGGGTTATTATGTAATCATATATTGACGATAATGATCAAAACCTCTAGGTAACGTGTACCAGAGCATGCTTTTCTAACATGGTACCAAAGCATATTTCTAAAATGGTTCTGGTTTCTCATTTTTGGAATTTTACTCGAGACTAATTCCAATTCTGACTACTACTTTGTCAGTCAGACAGACTGACTTGTGGCTTTCAATTTACTCAAATACTCTTGGTTATGATCCTTATTCCTTTAATCCAACAACCTTAAAACAAGCTATTATTATGAAATGAATAGTAACTACATAAGCAAGTCAAACTCACAATTTACTAGTGAGCCTAGTCTTCTTGCTAATAATGTTTTCTTTCTTTCACACAATAATCCTAAAACAGTTTTCCCAATTTCAACGGGAGTATAATCCTTTATTCAAAGGGTACCCTCACAAAGCAAAAATAAATACACAAGTATTAGGCTTCATTCAAGAAGTTTTACAATTGCTGAAAAAGACACCTTAAAGTAATACATGTTTAAACAGTTTTATTCAGTTCATCAAAATTACGAAAGCACATTTACCATTAACAAAAACATTTAGATTCTTCTACAAAAAGATATCGAAAATATGTTTTGCAAACATAACTTCTTTAAATACAACTTGTCTACGAGTGGTCAGAGCAGAAATTACATACTTGTGGAATTTTCTTGGTTTACATTCTTTGGATATACAACAAATGCTTTTGAAACCTTTTTAATATCCTCCACAATGGTGACCAAACCCATATTCACCACAGAAAATTGACTTAGTACATCCTGCCTGTTACAGAAGTAATAAATGTCAAAACCAATCTAATGCTCTCACCTTATGAATTCTATCATTTTGTGCAATAGTGTTACCTATACAGCGTAAAAAACTTCAAAAGATACAAGCATATGTCAAGGCCAACAAACAATAAATACTTGCCTGATAACTTATATATGCATACTATAATTTATAGACTATAAGATGAGATGAGAAAATTTATCAGTGTCCAACAGATTACCACCAAGGTAGGTCAATGGGACTAAAAAGATTACATCCAATGCAGGTACAAAATGGGAGTACAAAAGCAACTCCTAGATCAATTCTAAAAAGGACATAAAATATAAAGAAGCTCCACTATGTGTAAAGAAAAAAACAGAAGGAAAAGGGAAAATAAATCTCGTATTTCACTTAATGTTTATTCCTAGAAAAACACGCCAATAATGAATGTAGAGTAGCTTAATCATCTGTATAACTAAGATATTGTAATATATTTGTTGTCTGAGAAACTGTATTTTATCTATTCAGTTCATACTGGTAAAATTTATAAACTGCTGCTCCTACTAATAATATAGGTTAAAAGATAATGGTAAAAATACAAAATACTCATGTACTTTGAGTACGGTATCGTGGAAATTATTTCCCACAAGTCCATACTAGTAATGTTTTTCGTGCATTCAAACAATCAATAATATTTCCTCTTGTCTCAGTTTTCTCTCGCAAAAACATAACTTTAGTTGTTTACTTTAAGAAGGATAAAAGGAACTTACAATAATGTCCACAGCTGACCAAATTCAGAAGTACAACAGGAAAATCAAGATTTAAATACATTGTGTACATTAGTGCAAGAGAATGCCTAAAGACTTACCACTTCAACTCTAGCACCCTACCTACGAAATTCCAACAATGTAACAGACAATGTCAAAGTTATTGTCCCGTCATCCATTAAATTCAAATTATTAGGGATTTGCTATGATCCTAATATCAACTTTTGGCAACCAAAGTATAATGACTTGTATTTTTCATATGTAGATTATTATACTATATAATTCCATGTTGCATATTCAGGTGTGATTGGAAAGTGTACAAATAATAGCGTTCTGCATAATACTTGGTGACTTCAACTACCTCTACTTGTGTGTTACATTTCATAGGAGAAGCATTGGTCAAGGTTTCTTTATCATTGTATCAATAGTCGGTGATTCAGAAGCTAAGCACTCACCCAAGCCTTTATTTATAATCATCTTGGTTTTGGACTTCGAAGGTTTCTTTTAAATTCTAAGAGATGCCTTCTGGCAAGGACATCTTTTGAATCCTATATTCGCTCTTTATATCTGCCATTTTGCCTATAAATATTACATTATAACCAGCATATGTTGTTGACTTTGGTCTGCTATTATTATAATCTGCTAAAGATTCTCTATTCATATCATAAATGGCCTACAGATTCACAGATTTATATTATATAATAATGTCTCATTATTAATGTTAAGGTCCGAATCATAATTATATTTAATGTTCTTGGTTATTGGTACCAGCTTGGCACGATGCTCTCACCCTTTGGTTTGTAATACAGTATTATGTTCAATCCAAAAACATTGCTTATGGCATGGTTTTGGGGATTCTCCTGTTATGCTAAGTGACGAATCAAGCTTTAAGGATATTCTCTCCTTCCTTTTACAACAATTTGTTGTTTAAATCATCCAGACTCTGAAACTACCAATATTTCTATCAAATCAATAATTGTTCAAACTGCATAAATTTGGAACCTAATTCAAATTAACCAATGTTAATACCTTGCCAAAGACCCAGTTTGGTCTTTTGGATAAGGATCCATATCCATGAGCAAGATGTTTTGACTAAGCTAACTTGAATGAATTCATTGTAAGTAATCTAACATGGACATATCCTTAAATGTCCACCTACCCATGTTTCTATGTTGATTTGACTGCCTAATATACACTAAGTTATGTTTGAAGCATGAGCTTCACTGACTCAAAATCAAAAATATAAATATAATGATAGTGAACTCCATGAGTTTTGTGGACAAACTGCAATCCCAAAAACCACATGTGTCAATGTTTGTCAATCCACTTTGCCTGCAATTCTCCACAATATCAAACTTGTCCTAGTAACACTACTTTAGTCATTAAGTACGTATATAACAAACATTTTGCACAGCTGCCCTAATTCTGTGCACACTGCATAGTAGCATACAACTCAAACGATGATTGTCTATGAATATCGCGAAATCTTAGGTATTGTCTACTAAATGCACCATATAGGTGAATATGGAAACTACCATGCAACGAGCCAACATCCTAAAGGCTAATGGGTAGAGTCTGCCCTCTTTTCAGGGCAGGTTGAGGTGGACTAATGGGCATTTACCATTCAACCCGCACTGACTTTGAGTGACTTCATTGGATCCTTCTAGGAAAATGGTTTAGAGAGTGTCAGGGGTCGTTGTGACTGCTATTAGCGAAATCATAAGCATATAGAACATGATAATAAAATATCAGTAGTGGCTGTTGTGGACCTCCCCAGTCATGATGAGAACATGGGTGACTACTAAGAACCTAAAAAAAAAAAAATTGAGCAAACCTGAGCTTTGCACGTTCCAAAAAAATGAAATTTAGAGAAAATGTTACCACGGCAATGACCCGTGCAGGACAATTTGAGCACTTCGTTTTACTGGAGATGAGTAACTATATGAAAGAATGTATTTTGTTGTATTTACAGAAAAAATATTGATTCCACAGACAAATTCAATCTGGTTTCGTTTTTGACAATAAACACTTAAATGTAGAACATAATGGAAATGGTGGGGTCGAGCACTCACCATTTAACGTTCTGATTGGCCTCCAAATGTTGGCGAATTCGGGAGATGGCGTTGAAGAGATCGTGGGCTCGATGCCTGACGTCTTCCAGGTTCAGTTGTTGCTGTAATCCGGCGTTCAACTGAGGAAGGGGAGGTGCTGGAGGTGCCTGTGCCTGTGCCTGTGCCTGCACCACTGCGTTGGGATTTGCAGCCATAGTCTCTCTAATTTATGAACTTTGCTTCTTCCAATAGAGATAATAACTCACTTACAAATATTTTTCAGTAGAATTCTGTCAGATCCATATATACAGTCTCTATGTTTGTCTCTGCGAAGAGCAAGATAAACGAAGTTAACTAACCGCCTGGCTACGCAGTATCTATAACTTCCTCCCTGTAATTTACATCATTTATATGAGCCTTGAGTTTACATAATTTATATAAGCCTTGAGTTATAATGAGACCAGGTGACCTCAGAGATAAAACCAACCAAAAAATTCATATCGTAATATTTTTTTTTTTAAATAAGGTTAAAGCCAACCTGAGTTTGGTTGATTGGACTCCCTTCTCACCATGTTATCCCTACCTCTGGAGGCATACTTTGGGGAAAAGGGTGTAATAGTGGGATGTTGGCGTAAGTTTAAGGTTATTTTTTTACTACGGCTGAGAAAATTGGAATAATATATATGAAGAAAATGATGACGTTGGGCGTGGTTTTGCATGAAATATTTTTTACAAAGATGGTTTCTTTTCGATCTTAACATTAAAACTAATAGTTTAAAAGTTATATTTTTTTTCATATATTAAAATTAAAAATAACCAAAAAAAAATTAAAGTTATACTTTTTTCATATATTAAAATTTAAAATAACCACCAAAATAGGTCAATGGGATTCTTGAGTATAATTAAATTTTATTAGGGGAATGTCTTTATTTTATTGGGGGATTATAAAGTAAATGTATTGATTGATAGTGTAGTAGATATTTTATTGGAACAATTTGTTATAACAAATTTTACATTATTTTGCATTTTTGTTATATAATTACATTATTTTAAATTTTTATTATGTAATTTTATAATTTAGATTTCAGGTTTATTATTAGTAGTAGTATTGAAAATTATGGAAATCATTGAAATCAAAATAAAAGTAAGAAGCAAATGAATACACCATCCACATAAATTAATACAAGATGTGGCCTAGGAAACCTATATAGGAGAAAACGAAGTTAGAAGGGGAGGCCTATGCCCTACTCTTTTTTTCTTGGTTATGAAATGCAAGGACAAAGAAAGGGGCACTCCTTGTGGATTTGCCATGGACATTGTGGACTAAATGGTTTGTGCTTCACTTTTGCGCTCCTAGATGCTCTACTCAAGTGTGGAACAATAACAATACCAAAAGAATGGAACCCCTTACTTTCATAGCAGCCTAGTATTTAACATAGCTTCATAGCCATTTAGGGTTAGGGTTAGGGGTTTTGCGTGCCTCAACCTTTAATTAGTGTTAGGATTTTGGATGCTCTAGAATCTTTTTGAAAGTTGATACACAACCAACCCCACATGTGTGAGTGATGGGGCTAACGTGGCTTCCACTCAATATCATGGTGATAAATAAGGTAGCACAATGTACAAGAAGCATAACTTATGCATATGAACTCTGATTAGGGTGAATTTGCAGTGTTGGAGACCTTACAACATGTAGAATAACGTTAATGAGGGAATAGTTAAGCTCATCGAGTTTTGACCCCAAAATGTGTTGTTTGATGCCTCAAATGGACTTTAGAGGTTTTTAGTCCCTGTATCACCAAATTGGAACCTACCCCTAAAATGGACCCTGCAAGCCAATTCTTCAAATTTGTCCTCCCAAAAAGTACCATGATAGATGCAAACTATATAATGATCAAATTTGGATGATACCTCCCCATGTAGGAAAGTTGTTGGTCCTGAATAGCTTTTACTGAATGAGGTGAGGAAAATTTTCCTCCACATTCTCCTTAGAGGACCATTGGGCCTTACCTATAAGTTTCATTTTTGACCCTATCTAGTAGAGTCATGCTACTCCTAACTAGTAGTTCTATACTTCTTCTACAAAACTATGTCTTTTGCCTACTCTACCTAAGCTTTTGGTGCTAATTCCTCTATGATAGGTGGGTGTTTCTCATTAGTTTCCTGATCCAACATAAAAGGCTCATATAGCTTCAAATTTTCCACATTTACTACTAAGTAAATGTGCATATATGGGGGTAGATTGATTATGTAAGGATTATCACCCACTTTCTCCAATTCTCTAAAAGGACCATATCATGAAGCCCTAATCTTCTTATTGAGACCATATAACCATTGTATATTTAGATGCAACCAAATTATATCTTCCACCTCAAATGTTTTCTCAATTATATGTTAATCATGTCGGCCCTTATACTTTTCTTATGGTTTCTTCAATGCCTAATGTACTAACATATGGATCTAGCTAATATTTTGCAACTAATTTTGATGCTTTCAGTGCATCTCATATGGTGTCTTCTATCACTCCTGCTTGTTGTCCCTATACCACATCCAAGGGTGACAATGTCAAAAACCCAAAACAAGTTTCAAAAGGAAACTTACAAGTAGAATTATGAACCACTCTATTACAAGAGTATTGAATATAAACCAAAATTTCATCTTAGACCTTTGGATTCTTTTTATTGTAACCCCTCAAAAGTTGAACCAATGTCCTATTGAATACTTCTATCTCCCCATATGTTTGTGGATGGAAAACTATAGATCTCTTCAACTTGGTGTCTATCTTCTTCCAAATGGTAGTAAAAAGGGCACCAATAGATCTAGTACCATTATATGAGATGTTGTTCCTTGGTATGCCAAAGTGCACCCATACCTTTTTAAAGAACATGCTTGTTGTTGCTTGTCCTTTTGTGGTGTTTTCAGAGGGCACAAGTATGCACATCTTGTTGAACCTAC
The DNA here is from genome assembly GCA_000404065.3 of Pinus taeda. Classification (NCBI taxonomy): domain Eukaryota; kingdom Viridiplantae; phylum Streptophyta; class Pinopsida; order Pinales; family Pinaceae; genus Pinus; species Pinus taeda. Next base: position 122,067 of record APFE030382930.1, on the reverse strand, counting down.
TAAATACCACAAACATATAGTCATGTCACTTCCTTCCATGGAGATGTTATCCAAGAGTCTAGTGGGTACAAGTAAAGGATGGTATAAACCTTGTTTTGTGTTTCTAGACTTGTTGGACCTTGGTACAAGAAAGTATGCACCCCTAGATCAAGCTACATCTTCTTGCATTTTGGGGCAATAGACATACCTTTGTAAGTTAGCAATTGTCTTCCCAACACCAAAATGTCATGCAACATTAGAAGTGTGAGCTTCTTTAAGGAACTCCAATTGTTTGCCTTTAGTAGCATAGGAGTTGTCTAGCTTATAGAGAAACCCATCTAGAGACGGTATTAAGCTTTATCACCACCTTCTTCTAAAATAATTTGGTCGTGTTTTTGTTGAAACGCCTCCTTAAAGTCTTCATCTTCCATGTACGCCTCTTTGTATGCATCATAGGTAAAGGGTTTCATGTGCATAAGAGTTCCCAAAATTGTATTCTTTGATGTGGGTGACCTTGAAAGTATTTCTACCAACTTATTAGTGTTTTCCTTCTTCTTTTTGATGATTATATGAAATTGCTACAAAAACTCCATCCACTTATACTGTTTGGTTTATTGAAGCTTATTTTGGGCCTACAGATATTGCATTGACTAGTGATGAGTGTGGATAATGGTTTCCTTCCCATCAAATAGTGCTTCCACTTCTTAACTTCTTGAACCAAGTCAAAGAGGTCCTTATTATATGTAGGGCAGTTCTAGAGTCCACCATAAAACATTTCAAAATGATAGCATATTGATTTACCTCCTTGCATCAAGACTGTTCCCAAAACATATCTACTTGTATATGGCTCCACTTCAAAGGGCTTATTCAAATTAGGCAATGCAAGAATTGGTGCTTAATTGATCTTCCATTTCAACTCATTGAAATCTTTCTATTGATTTTTTCCCCACGGGAAACTATTGCCATTTGTTATTATGGGATGAAGCGGCACAACTATAGTTGAAAAGGATGTTATAAACGTTAGTAGGTACCACACTAGACCAACAAAACTCCTAACTTTAGTGACATTAGTATAACTAGCCACTTAAGGACAACCTCCATCTTCATGAAATATATCTTGAGTTCCCCTCCATCAATCACATAACACAAATACACCAATGATTAATGGTCAAACTCACATTCCTTAAGGTTAAGTAGTGGCTAATATTTTTCACAGACTCTAACACCTACATGAGATATGAGATGTTTTCCCTAGGTATAGTTATAAACTAATATATCATCTAAGTATATTGTCACAAATAATTCTAGAAAGGGATGCAATACATCATTCATTAACATCACAAATATAGTTGGTACATTACATAAACCAAAGGGCACTACTAGTCATTTGTATAGACTTTTCCTTATCTTTAAGTTGGTCTTCCAAGTTTTCTTCTTCGTTAACTCATATTTAGTGGTAAATCGATTTGAGATCCAACTTGGTGAAGCATTTGGCATGCTATGATTTATCTAACAAATTATGGATCTTGGGAAGAGGGCACTACTTTTTAGGATGACCTTGTTAAGAGCTCTATAGTTGATACAAAGTCTCATCCTTCTTAGGTGCTATGATTATAAGTGACCCACATATAAGATGCTTAATTGTATTACTCCCTACTTTAGCGACGACTACAACAATTTCTTCACTTCATTTGGTTCCAAGATGTACTATTTGTATAGCCCAATATTTGGAAATCGGGAATCAAGTAACAATAGTATCTCATGCTCAATCTCCCTCTTGGGTAGTAACCATTTAGGCTCCTAAAAAAATTTCATGTATGCCTACAGCAACTCCTCCAACTCACATTTTTGTTATTTAGTACATCCCTCTATAAATGCATTCACTTTTACCAATTCATCACCTATCTAATCCTATTTTAAGAAAAGTAATATGTACTTCCTACTAAAACTAATCAGTTTTTTAGCTTGGTTAGCACTTACTAGGGGACATTGCATTTACTTTGTGTGCATTGATGATGAAAGGCTTCCCTTCCTTGATCAAACATTACTAGTTTTCCTCTCCTCGTGAAGATTGCATCATGCATATACATGTAGAGGCTTATTAACATTCCACCACACACATCAAGTGGTACTACATCTACCTCAACCTCATCAATATGGTCTATACCTATTGTAAATTTGATCTTACGGTATTCATTGACCTTGAATTTTAATCCTTTTTATGCATTTTAATGGATATAGGTTAGTATGATCATGAACTTCCAATCTAAGCTTGTTGATTCGATCTTTTGCTATGAGGTTGGCATTTGAACTAGAATCAAATAGAGCATTCACCTTTGAGTTCTTGGTTGATATCTTAATATCAAAGAGTTTAATCGTATTCTCTTCTTCTTTGTGATGAAGGCTACTCAAGTTCACCTCCTTTTGCACTATAGTGTAGAAAATCTCTTCATCCACATTCAAGTTACTTTTTACTATGTTGCTTGAGTCCATGGCTAGCAAGTTTCTCTTCTGGATATCCTTCTCACAGTTCTTTGTATTCAACTTTGGATGTAGCTTCTAATACATTTTTTGGTGTGACAATCAATATTTCAATGGCTACATTGGTCGTTTGGATTCTTGCATTGATGTTAGTGGTTGTTGTATTATTACCATTTCCTTTCTACTTCTTCTTCCCCTCATTGGAAGTGTATTTGTGGTCTCTTTGCTTGGAACCACTTTGTTGTATTTTCTCATTTCCCGCATTCTCTTGGGATTGTGTTTGCACATAGACCTCATCAATTTCCCTGGGTTTAAAGAGCATCACTTGCTTTCCCCGAAGTTAGGTCATGACCCTCTAGTTTCAATTAGGCAAATGAAATATTTTACTCTTCTTTTATTTCATGGACATTGAAATGAACTCTTAACTATTGCAACCAATGATTCAACTTAATAATGTTAATCTCACCTTACTAGGGTTTGATGTTCACTTTTGCTTCTATTTTAAATAGATATTGTGAAGAAATGATGACACTAGAACTTGTTTTCTCTTTCTTCAACTCTTTTTGGGGCTCCTTTTTTGGGTCTCCATTGTGTCTCAAATTATTGTCCAATCCAACTTCTAGGTTAGAGCCACTAGCCTCCCCAAAAAGGTCTAAACTTGTTCACAAGAGCCATCTTTGAGAACATTTCCTCTACCTCATCTTGAGGGTTGTTGTGACTAGACTCATCCACCATGGTTAAGGTTTTGAGAGTTCTTTCTTAAGCCAATTCCTGGATGTTGCAACTTCCCACCAAAATCGTAAATAAAAGCGCTATAATACCAATATGATCTATAAAACATTGTAGATATTTCATTGGATTAGTTCATCACAACAAATCTTACATTATGTTAAATCATTTGTTATGTAGTTTATGACATTATATCTTATATTTGTTACTACTAGTGTAATGCTTAGAATTTTGGAAACAATTGAAACTAAAAATGAAATAACAAGTGAACACACCATCCACACAAACACAAGATGTGACTTGGTAATCCTACTACAAGAGAAAACCTAGCTAGCAGGTGAGGCTTATGCTTTGTTCTCTTTTTCTTAGTTATGAACTACAAGTACAAAGAAAGGAGCACTCACTATGGAGTTGTCATGAACATTGTGGCCTAAAATGGTTGCTACAAAATCTTCTGCCTCATTTGTTATTCTTCAATGTCTCACTCCTAGAATATATGCTCAACTATGGAACAATAAAATTACTAAAAGAATTAAATCTCCTCCTTTCTTATCGTCTAGGGTTACGGTTAGATTTTTTACATTCTTCAACCCTTAATTAGTGTCAGGTTTTTGTAGCCTCTAAAATCTTCTTAAAAGTCCACATGTGAGTAGCCCCACACGTTTCAATAATGGGGATGATATGCCATCCACTCGATATCATGGTGGTTAGTAGGGTAGGTCAAATTACAAGAGGCATAACTTCCACATATTAACTCTAATTGAGGCGATTTTTGCATTGTTGGAAAGATCACAATGTGCATAGTAGTTTCAAGGGGCTAAAAATTATGCTTGTAAAGTTTTAACCCCAAAAAATATCATTGGATGCCTCAAATAAGGTCTAGAAGTTTCTAGATGCCAAACCATCAAATTGTGACTTACCCCTAAAATGGGTCCTACAAACCAATTAATCTAATTTTTCCTCCCCAAAGGTGCCAAGCTAGTGACAAACTATATAGTGATCCATTATGGGTTACATATAAAGTTTGGCAAATTATATAGTGATCCGTTATGGACTAGCATGTTATTTGTCTACAGTAGTCGTAGAGTATAGTCAACAAAGTAAGGTTACATAGAAGGGTATGTAATACAAGTAGGAATTTAAATGCCTTGTGTGTATTAAAGGAGAAACTAGAACAATTCTTAAATTAAACTCGTGCAAGTAAACAAGAGAGCAAGCATTCATATTATCATGTTTCTCATCTTCAATGACTAGAACAAATATATGTGGTTTTGGAGTTGGAACAAATTTGTCTTTAAGATGTGATTATTGCATTGCCACTTATAGAGAAATGATCAAGATGTTACTAACAACATCTATAATGGTCAATACCATAAAAAATCATGGTTATATTAAAATTTGGTATATTTTTGTTCATTCTATAGGGAAATCAGACTATTGGAAATAATTAAAAACACATTATTAAGAAAATAAGAAACCAATATAAGTTTTTAGAATGAAAATATGAACAAAATAACAATAAAAAATATTGAAATCTTAAAATTTTATAATTGGTAACATATAGAGAACAACAAAGATATTCATTTCATGAATGAATGTAATGAGCTACTTTACATGGATTTTTATTAAAAAGAGGTTTTACTTTTTACAATGTTTCAAAATGCTTTTTTTAAAGAGGTGTGTTTATCTTTTACAACAAAAGTTGTATATAACATTACAATTATATGAATAGTTGTGAAAATTTTCAAAATAATAACCTAGCTGATATAATCTAACTAATGGCAACATATTATTTTACAAGAATAATACTTGCAAGACATTGTTTTAAGACCAGTCTATTTAATAAGAGCTCAAACACTTCACTTGCATAATTGAACTTTGGTGAGAAGGATAACACTTCTCTCAACCAATTTGGTTAGATCCAATTGACATGGAAAATGTATATATGTAACATATTTCACAACACATTGACTTAGGGATTAACTTTAGTATATGCATTGAAGTAACAAAAACTTAGGGTACATTTAAATATTCATTATTGAATTCTCAATGTAATTTGAAACGAGTTGAGAACTATATATCTACTTCTTTGTATCAAACTACAATTTAAATGTCTTTCTCAACATTTTACCATTAAATAAATTTGTGTGTAATGTGATTTTTTATTGGGTATTTTTTTTCTCTCATTTCACTTATGGTAAGCAGAATAATTGCAACAATCTCTCTCTCTCTCTCTCTCTCATGTGTGCACACGTACACACACAGATACATTCACGCACATAGATAGGTGTGTGTATGCATACATAAATACTTGTGTGTGTGTGTGTGTGTGCACACACATAACATATATATGTATGTTATGTACAGATACACACAAATAATGTTGTTATGTTCTATTTAATTACATAGCCTTGGATGTTAATGGTGTGTTTAATTAGTAATTAATTGTTAATATTTAGTTATTTATCTACCATAGTTTTCTATATATTCCTAATTGTTAGTGCACTTGGACAAGATCTTTAAGTGTCTAATATAAGCCTAAGCCACGATGAATTTATCACTAGTTTCATCACCCAAATAGCATTGTTTCTCTAAAGCAGGGGTATATATGTTGCACCATGGTGATAAATATATAACCTACCATAGTTATATTTTATTTCTTACCCCTTTGATCTAATATCCCAAATAAGGTGTGATACCTATAACTGATGCATGTCACTCTCCACCTCACCTAGAGACGTATAAAGCTCTTTATGAAAGATATTGGTAACTTGACTATTCTCCATGTAGAACTTTAAATTCCATTTACTCTGATCCACTCATGAGTTTCCTTTTTGATCGCTTCACCCTCTTATTTCTTTTTTCTTTCTTTTTACATGCACTTGGAATCATTTATTAGGGCGTTCTTTGCATTAGGGCAGATGAGGGGTCTCGACTTATTTTACGGGAAAGAGAGGTTATTTTTTATTATTATAGAAACTAAAGATTTTATGACTTGGGTTTCCCCTCATGCCATATCTCCACATTACATCTCCAACTGACAAGTGGACAATAAAAGGACAAAATCACAAGTTCAATACCAACCTAGAAATAGAGTTCATGTTATAAATATAGGCCTTATCACTTATCAAAGTTCCCCACGAGCACCCAATGATATTTTCCTTGCTAAAAGATTAGACTTAGAGGAAAAATGTCTAGGACGAAATTACAATACTAGGCTCTATAATGATTGCCTGATGGAGTGTGTTATGCTCCTATACCAATAGGTGTCATATTTCATGATTGACTTGATTAGCTCTGTAATATGTTCATACCTTTTCTTGTTGTAAAGGTTTTCCATATTGTCAAAAAATCAAAACAATTTAAAAATGTAAAGATGGTATACCCTAAAAGAAAAATCAAAGGGTAAAAAGAATAAAATGGTCAAAAAAGTGAAAGAAATGAACCCCAAACAAAAGAAGACCAGGAAAGTGTGCAAGTCTAAATGCCACTACTATTTCATTTTCTGTAATAAGCAAATTGTGTGCAGCTTTCCAAACTTATGCCACAATTGATGAAGGGTCAAAATGTTTAAACTTGACTCATTCATCTTTCAATTTCATGTTTTAGATAGAGAATAAATATTTGACCAAACAGTGTAATCTTGGCAGATAAGTAGATAGGTAGAGTAAATAAAAAGGAGCTCAACAGTGTAATCTGAGCCCTTGGATGTAATAAGTGCAGACTTAGGTAGGCTTGCCATGTAAAAGAAAAGAAGATTGATAAGGGTTTGCCAGTCTAAGTGCACCCAAATAAAGAAGAAAAAATGCTAGGGTAAAGTAAGTAGGGTAGGTAGATGATGTTACAGAATGATACTTGTGATGAAAAATGCTTCCAAATGTGTTGATTCTTTACTTTTATCACAAGTACAAGGCATACAGTTTACATGATGCACTTCAAGCAAGGCAAGGTTAAATGACTAACTTCCATTTCACATTTCCCCTAAAAATTTCACTAATTCCCCTTAAAAAGTACTAAGGTCTTTGAAAGTCAAAGGGGCTCAGAGCATTTCTCTGACTTCTGGAGGGACCAGACCCTCGGCCCAATGATCTAAAAACCTAAGTACTCATAAATGATCCATCCATCATTCATTTCATCTCATTTCGTAAAGTTTGCCTAAGTAAAAAGCCTTTTTTGCTTAGGAAATGCACACCATCACTTAAAAACCCCTCTTTTTCGCTTTAGCCTAAGTTTCTATGTGAAATTCCTAACATTTAAACTTAGCGCTTGTTCATTATATTTATTCATATTAACTGCTGACAATTATTATATAAATCCAAAAAAATATTACCCTTCCCGTATTATGTAATTAAATAAACCCCTCGCATTACTATATACCCCGCCCCCCGGTTAGTTATAACCATAGTTATAATGCAAAACATGGATTATTAAACTTATTTGAAGTTGATAATAACCTTTCCCACCGCACTATAAAGGAATTAATTAACCACTCGGGTTAATTAATAAGCAGCCCCCCTAACCAATACGATACAATTAAATCTTTGTTAATTATCTTGGGCTTGCATTCATAACTCTCTGCCATCTCCTGAGCTCGTCGACTGTCCGATCTCAGCCTTTTCATCCGACGACTGACGATCATATCGCGACCACCCTTCCTATCGTGCTTTAAGTCGCGATCACCCGGTGGTTTTCTGCCCGTACCAAAGCCACGCGTCATCCGCTCCATATGCTTGCTAGTCCTCCGCCCGATACCACTTAACCCCAAAAGTGGTGCGGGGTAAACCGCTTACCACCCTATGCTAATGACAAGATGTCCCATCACTCTGATGTCATTTGCCCAATAAATGCCAAAAAATACCCGCCAAACCAATTTCGCTAAAACAACGAGAAAATGTCATTTTCACTATTTTTCCCTGCAAACTGTGTTCCATGCAAAATACGTCCAAACGACTGTATGAACATTCAGTCCACCACCCGGCCAAGAAATTCCAGCGTCGAGCTCTGGAGTTCACCATTCGACTTGCAAATTACACGGTTCGTCTCCTTAAATCCAGGTATTTACCCAATTCACTCACGACCCTGCAATTTCAGTTTTTCACTGAGAATTCTACCTGAAAAGTTGAATTCAAGCAAAAACAATCCATAGCTGCTATAAAGAGACACCAAAACTGCTGTTTAAGTCCATTCTTTCCACCAGAAAGCCCAAATTCCAATTTGAATACACAAGAACCAAATATGGAAGCCCCCATAGCCCTGAATGTCACACCTATGAATGCACCTCATAAAGACTTAGATTATTTACCCTTGGCCGAAAAAGATTTCCAAATAAATGATGTATCTTGTGACATGAGCCATCTCCAGGCCTTCTGCCAAGTCAGGGATAGTCATCTCAACAACACTGATATTTTTGGAATATGGGAATCCAACCTTCCCATGTATTTCCTCCCTTCAGTCCATGTTTTCCCAGACATCATTCATCAGTGTTATGCCAACTATGACCCTGTCCATAGAGTAGTCATGTCCCCATCCCAAACCGTTCTTTTTCACATAACTGCTGAGTCTATTAATGAAATGATACAGTTCCACTCCACTGAGCCCCTTGCTCGTCTTTCCATGGGGTATCTGCTTGAGAAAGCTTCTCAATTGCCCAACTCAGAGATAACCTGTATTGCTCAGATGTTCATGAAACCAGACTGCCAGCCCCAAGGCCCACCTCCATATTTGCATGCCTGGTTCACTGAAACTGGAAAACTCATTATTGACATGATATCCCTGATCTTGGGATTTAGGTCCAGTGAATTTGTTGATGACATTACCCTAGTTCTACTGTCAATGTTTACTCCATGACAACCCCCTACTGTCAAATATGACTATGCCACTTTCATTGCCAACAAAATCCACGATCAATTCTTGAATTTGGATAGAGAAGGAGTCTTCAAGTACACATATTTCATATACCACCTTCTGTTATATCATCATCCAGACAGTTTTTCTTTCCCCATCAGGAGGTTGGACTCAAAGGGAAATCGAAGGTCTGTGATCTTCTAAACCTCAGTCTTCCATAATACCTATGAGTGCTCTTATACTACGATGAGTTCATTGACTTATTTGTACATTCAGCATCCACTCTATTAATAGGAGCTCCCCCTCCTAGAATCTCTGGTGACATGAAAAAGATTTTGCAACTCTCCAAACAGTACAGGATAGGTGACTGGTACCTGTACCAAAATCACACAGAAATTAGAATATATGGGTGTGAACTTTGCCCTTTCATGCTGCCTAAATATGTGCCCATGAGATTATTTGCACTAGAATATTTCAGACAGATCATAAAGGTAAATTTAGATCATTTTTGCAATGCAAAGAAGAAGGCTCAGTTAAGAATCAAAAACTAGTTAGGCCCTTATGTCATCCATTCTAGAGATGCCTGGCAAGAAGCTAAGAAGATTTTAGGAGACCACCTTAAATTGAAGAAAAGTTTTTGGTGGGTGCCATATGACCCAAATAGTTTTATAAGTGACAGAAAAGTAAGGAATAGGCTATCAGTTTATGTACATCATAGGATCCCAGAAATTGAACAGTATGCAAATCAGAATGAATGGGTAGAAGGGACTTTAATAGAAGAAATTAGTGAATAGGAAAAGATGGAAAAAGCTATGAAAGATCTTGAAAAAACCCTTGACCTGGACTCTTTTGGACAGGTGTCTTTCAAGCTGCCTCAACAATCAGGAGTTGGAACATCCTCTGCTGGAACTTCTCAGCAACCTGCACAGAAAACCAGCACACCAGTCACAGGAACTTCAAAGGGAAAAGAAGTAGAGACCACAGAGTAGCCTACAATGACAGATCAGCCAATAATGTCAAAAGAAGAGAGTCAGGGGCAAATTCCTCCAGCCCAAACTAAAGCACCAGAAGTTCCAGCACTGCAAACTCCTCTAAATGAGGAAAGAAGCAAGAAAAGAGACAGAGAAGACCCCACACCTATCAGTGGACCTGCTGAACAACCAAGAGCAAAAAGACAAAGATTGAATCCTCTGTCAGAAGAGGAAATCATTGAAGAAACTACTGACAGTCTAAGAGGTGAGAGGTTAGTCAGCCAACAGACTTCCCCAGTGATAGAAACATCAACTAGCTCACGTAGGTAGGAGCTAGAAAGGCAGCACAGTGTAGAAGTTTCATCCGTTAGGCCACAAAGCAAACAGGCCTCAGACATCAAAAGGACATTCACAGAGGTAAAGGCCAAGAACAACCCACTAAGGCTTCAAATTTACAACCAATATCTTAAAATGGCCCTCATAAACTAGCATAGATTAATGTCAGCCTATGACATTAAATAAGGCAAAAGGATAATGAGTTACTTTAAGCCCAAGGTGCAACAACCAGAGTCAGCAGCTGATTACATCAGAACAAATTTGGAAGTCTTAGCCAAGGATATTCATCCTATGGACCAGATTGAGCTTCATAAACAGACTAGAGAGATGGTCTACTCCACACTCGCTGATAAAGCAATGTTGGCCCATAAATTACAAAACTCCTTGGACAATACCATTGCTCAATTACATTTGGAGAAAGCCTCTTCTCTGGCCAAGGACAACAAGATAAAATCTTTAGAAAAGATCATCATTGAACTAGGACATGATCCCAAAGATGCTAAAGGCATAAAGGCACTAATGAAGAAGAAAGAAGAGGACATTGCTGCCCTGAGGAAACAACTGAAATTGCCTCCTTCCATGCATCCACAGACTGCAAAATTTGCACAACAGAAATCTGAAGAGGAGATGATGGACTTGCTCATGAAGCTTAAATGATACAGAGTAGGCATTGGAAAAAGCACTAAAGGAAAAGCAGGGAGAGTCGACCTCTCAGCCTCCCAAGGTAATCCCCATAGTCTCATCTGCAGCCCCCTCCACACTTGGAACAACATTGGCTCCCAATGTCCCAGCAGCCACAACAGAGATAATCACAGGTACAACTACAACAACAACAGCACTAGGCAGAAATACTAATATGAGCACAGAAGAATTGATAAAAGCCATGGAAGAATTGAGACTTCAAGTGTCAGAATTGAAACAAGTAAAGGAAAAATTGGCAAAAGTAGAAAAAAATTATGACAAATCCAAAATAAATGTTGCTAATCAAATAAGGGAGGTTAAAACATTAGAGAATAAAGTAAGAACATTAGAAAAGGATCTCACTCTGGATAAACCTCTGGCAGAAATCAAAGGAATTATTTGGGCCAACATCAATCAATCCCTAAATAATGTTTGGCCATCTATCCAAGTTATTTATGAGCAGATTGACTTAATAAGAGCAGCCCAAGTGGAAATTCAAAAGACAAGAGCTTTGTTGGGACAGATGCCTGAACAAGCCAATCGACTTACACATTTTTTGAACACCAAGACCAGCGAACAACTGGAAGCACTGGAAATCACAGACAGGACAGGCACCATTCTGGAAATCAAGAGAGTTCTAACCAAGAGAACTCTAATGCAAATTTTGGAAAGGAGATGCCAGGATATGTAGGTAGAGATTAATTCTTTCATAGAAAAGTTCACAGTTTTGCAGAATAAAGGTCTACCAAGTCCTTTAGGAAGCAATGAGCGGCTGATGAAACACATAGATTATGTACGTAAATTGAATAAATATGCTGTTGATCAAGCTAGTTCATCAACGAGTGCTTCAGTAGTAAAAGCTCTCCCCACAAGCCAAGTTCTCTATGACAGCTTGGAGAACTTATTCTACATTGAGCATGAGGTAAAGCATCTATTCACCATCTAGCCTAATTTTTTAAGATATACAGAGACTAATGAAACTTTAAGGAAACCTCAAAAACATAAATTGCCAGAATAGAAATGGTGGGAAAATATGTTAGAAATTTTGTAAATTTATCTTTGATATCTTTGGTATCTTTGGTAAAATGTAAATTTTGGGCCATTTACCATTATGAGGTAGACAGAGATGAATGAGGGACATACAGGTCAAAGTGTATAAGAGCAGATAAAGAGTATCAGTCAAACAGGGCAGCCAACACGAGTTACCAAGAAGGACAACAGTAAGCCAAATTCTAGGGCTTGCCTCCAGCACATTCAGCAATAAAAGGAACAACACAACATCAGCTCACCTTTCTCCTATTTACGAGACTAGTTGTCTCTATTTTCTTGTAAAATATGTTTAGTCATCACTAGAATATATCTCACTCTGTTATGAGATATTTTGTATAAATACCCCCTCAGTTGGAGTATTGAGGGTGGATTCATATACATTGCTGTAATACTCGTTTTTTGGAATAAATGCTGATTGGATCAAATTTTCGCATGGCTTGCTGGACAAAGAATTAATGCAATGGACTTTTCTCAGATTTCTTGAAGCAAACATTGGATCAATAAGTCCCCTATACCTTATGTTTTAGAGTTTTCTTTGTTTATTATATCAGCTCTGTTTCACATCTGAATGATAAACAAAAAAGAGTAATTCAAAATTTGCTTCATTGCACTCTGTCTTCAAAAGTTATCATTTTCTATGTTTTCATTTGAATTAGGATAAACAGTGAAATCTTAACTGCTCATATTTTCTAGTTCTTTCATTTTGATTATTTGTTAAGGAATTCTTCACTGCTCTTTATCAATAATCATCCAAGTTCTCTCTTGAAATAGGTTGAAGGATTCTTAATTGCCCTTCACCCATTTTTGAAACCCATCCCATCTATTCTAAATCTTTGATTGTTCCCTCTTTGACCACCTTGCTCTGAGAAACCATCCTTTGTTAAGAAACCCAAATCTAGTAAAGCCATCTTACTTGACTCCATTAGCCCAATGGCCTAAACTACTCAGTCTTATCCCTTTGCTATTGAATCTCACCACCCAAACTCAAACAAAATTCCCAAACTTCACAACTAGCCTAACATCTTTAAAAACAAAGCTAAAACTTAAAGAGAGAGCCCTCTCTGGATGCAGATTGGCTAGAATTTGCATCTAAAAGACTGGTTTGTGGTTACCTCGGCCTCCTTTCCCTTTCTTACAACTTTTGGGAAAACCTGAGTGATAACAGAGTGATCAACACAACCCCACACAACCACTCATGGGATTTCAAGAATTTAGAAAAGGTGGGTAAGGGAAGCTCTTATAGGGTTTATTTTATACACGGGTTTGAAAAATATGATGTAGAGAACAAGGCGTAAATGGAAGAGTAAACGCACAATGCAATGCAATGAAGAGAAAAAAGCAATGCATGAAAACCAAGGTGAATACAATATAAAAGAGCAATGCAATGCAATACAAACAATAACTAAACACAAAATGAAAGAAAATGTAATCGAACTAAAGAAATGTGAATGAACATAATTCATGCATGAAACTAACTATGAAAGCAAATGCATGCAAAACTACTCTAGTAGGCAAGTAAAACTAAAACTAGCCATAAACCCTAATCTATCCAAAAAGGAGACCAAGATCATGTGAAGTCAAACTTCCAATGGATCCATATGAGTTTCTTTGACTTGCAAACACAAATATGTTAGTGATTAATACCGATACAAAACAATGTGCAAATGTAAGGATATTTACCTATGTTTTTTTCACAAAGAAAGAAGGCCCCACATGTTGGCAAAAGAGTTAGTCAGAAAGGAATGCTTTAACCATAATGGAATTCTATCTTGATATACAAAATGATAAAATTGAAAGCTTTGGAATCCTCTCAAAGATGAGGATCCATTCATATTTAACTTTGTGGCAGGCATAAGCGAGATGAGAGGTTGATTGCTTGCAGAAGAGTTTACCAGAAAATACTCTTCTAGCCAATCGACAATTATGTCTTAATATTCAAAATGAATAACTTGAATATTTTGTTGCTTGAAGGACTTCCCACAAGACTCCATGTCTGTAAGCCATCGTGCTTGTACCGAAGAATGCATACCCATATTTTCCTGCAGCAAAATTGTTGAGGGTGTCACTATATAGTTGATCGAACCTTAATTGTCGATCCAGGGGCAGATGCTCTTCTCCATCATCCCTCAGCTCTGAGATATAATTTCTAAGATCTCTTAGACAACGTCGAAGTCGAACGAACAATTTCATCTGTTTCCCATAATTTCTAGCATCATCTTCTTCTTCTCCAAAACCGAGAAACTCTCTATTGAATTTCTTGTAAAGAAGTATCTCAAGAGATACACTTGTTTCGAGGAGCCATTCCTGCAGTATAACCATGTTAAAAATATTTCAACAACCTTGTCAGACCATTGTATCTCATTGTTACGAAGTTTCTCTACTAGGGTTAGGGTTTTGGGAGGACATATAAAAGGTATGTGATGTGTTAGTATTTTGGCCCATTTTTTATGGGCTTCTATCACTGCCTGCCCTAATCGAGACTCCAGTCTCCATACACAAAACTTCACATCCTCATCTCCAAAATTTTCCATTTCCATTTCAGAGATGAGGTGCCTCTTCCATAGACAAGTCCCTTGCAAATTTTATATGTAATGGGACTGTACTATCTCCATCGTTGGAGGTTGAGGTTGAGGTTGAAGTTACAGATAACTTAGATAACATATTGATAAGCACACCTTGGTCCTCATTTTCTATATTCATATCAGTTTTTATTTCTTCATCAAAAGCATTTTCTTTTTCTTCTTCTGCATATTCCCAATTGGATTCTGAGTCTGAGTTGTCCTTTTCTTCTTCACATTCCCAATTGGATTTGTAGTCTGATTCTTCATCTTCAACTTCAGATTCCCAATTGAATTCAAAGTCTTCATCATTTTTTTCTTCACATTCCCTATTAGGTTTAGATTCAGTCTCACTGACCTCACTTTGGTTATTCTCACCTTCACTAACCCTTTCCTCTTCAACTGAAATTTCCTTTCGACATGCTTTAATTTCTGCACATAATTTTTCTAAATGCTGAAATACTTCTTGAATTTTATTAAAATTTTCCATGGATTCAAGACGTGAATGTAATGGCATATTGTGGGGCGAACTGCGTTCAAAGACTCACATGATTATATCGTGTGCCATGGCTCTGATACCACTGTAGCATAAAAACTTTGGGTGAAGCACGTAGACTAATAACTTGTAGACTTGAATATAAAAATACACACAAGTATTTAATAATAATTTATTATTATATATATATAATTGTATAAGATGATTTGAATGTTACAATGATGCCCTACTTTTATACCTCAACAGGTGACCTTTCGTGAATGGGCATGTCTTTTAGACATGCCTTTTAACCTAACTTAATGACTATTTAACCTAAATAATATTTAATTATTTAATATTAATATTTATTTATTTTATTTAATTGTTATGAATTATATTCATAACAGAAATATTTCAAAGATGAGCTTTCATTCAACACAACTGAGCCATGAAAAGAATCTTGTGATAAAACCCTAATCTGACCTAGTTTAGGGATCTTATCACGGTGATGAGGTCTTGACATAACCATCAACGAGAGATGAAGTGCCTTATCTTGTTAATAGGTCTCTAAATTGTTAAAAGTTGAATAATCAAATTTTGGTGGCTTGGTGAAATAAATAGATGTGCACAAGCAACCATCATCAAATGTATTAGTGGGAGAATTGTTAACAAAATCAAAATTGTTAGAGCCATTGATTTGATTAGATGTTTGAATATCATCAAATCAATCATTCAACACTTAAGATTCTTCCTCGATCAAGAATGGGGATGGATCAACCAAATGGATTTCGTGAATGATTTGAGTTGTAGAATTTTCCTCTTCACATGCTAATGATTGGAAATCAAAAGAAAGATGGGAAGTATTTATTTTCTTTTCTTCTTTTGAATGTGAGACACCACCATCTTGTCCTTGATTACAATATTTTTCAGCAGAATGAGAGCCTAAAGGATTTAAAACAATTGTTGATGTAAAATATTTGGCAAACAAATTAGGGTACATGGAGTAGTGAGTAGAAAATACAAGAAGATGAAAAGTCTCTCGTGAAGAAAACTCGATTCCCAACAAATTTTATTTTGATTCTAAGTTTTTCACATATATATCATCTTGAGGAGTCAACAGATTAATGCTCATGTTATGCTCTATGAAACCATTTGAACATTCAATGTTGTCCAAGATAGGGTCTTCATCATAACAAGGAGGTAAATACAAAGGTGTATTATGATGAGATTGAAGATAACTAGGATCAACTTGAAATTCATCAACATGGTGATCAAGAGATGGTTTATTGTTTTCAGTTTCAGCTCACCCTACTTCAAAAGAATTTATTGTAGTTCTTGAAACAATACCATTTTGCTCCTTTAATTTTAAAATTCCTTCACAATCTAGATCATAGGTGTTATAACTCTATTTGCCACTTGATTATAGTGAGAGAGACCCAAGTTCAACTTACCTCAATTGCTGGCTAGAATGCATCCCCTTTCACCCTTGTTTTTACTTGTATTGGTTTTACAAGGGAGTTATTCCATTTTAAAAGGGTGAAATTACATAATTGAATAATTTCTCATAATTATTTTGTCACGATTTTATAATTATGAGATAATAATTATTTCTTAAGATAATTGAGAAAAATCTCATAATTGAGAAAAAGGTTTCTAAAGCTTGCCATTCCCAAGGAGATCAACTTGAACCACTTGTGTATGAGTTGGCTAGGGGTCCATTATTGTAGAAGTTTCCTAACTTCTCAAGCCCCTAAGTGTCTTGATACATTTTCTCAGAGGATAGAATGAACCTATATAATCTCACCCTATCAGGAGGAAAGGAACTAGACCGAGTATCCATATTATAGCGCGGGAGCTCTATTGAATTGGGAGAAGGAGGCCATGATGCAAGTTGGAGAGGAGGCTTCCATTTGTTGGAATAAATCCTTTATACTTATTTCTTATGATTAATAGAAGTTGTCGGTTCCTTCATGGCATATATGTTATGTGTCTATGCTTTTCATTTATACATGTTTTTTTTTATGTTGATTAGCCCTCAATGGAAGACTTGTGTTCTTTGTTTGTTGGTGTATGCCTTTGGATCACAATAGATGGGAGAAAGATCTTTAAGTAGAAGCGAGATTCTCGGCATCAAGCTTAACATCCTTCACCGACTTGTGAGGGATCGGGTATTATTTCAACCCTTTTACATGAGAATGTTATATATGAATGACATGTATATGATGCTTAGATAGGGCTCTAATTTGAATGTTCTATTGATAATCACAAACACCAATTCCAGGTAAGTTATAAGGAGCTTACTGGGTTAAAAGTAACCTACTCTTATTAGGTGAAAATATCTTATAATAGAGCTGGCGACTCAACTAGGGATTTGGCCATGAATTTATTGGTTCTCTTCTTTGTGTGGTTTATTTGGCTTTATGTTCCTTCTACCTTGTTCTCTGAGTGAATGTGACTTGTTCTGTGTTATTATTTGCTTAATTAACTTTAAATCTTACTTTATATCGCTTAGATATCTCTTTTTAATGCATTTCTCTACATCATTATGGTTTTGTAACTTCTTATAGAGGGATGATAGTTATCATCATAGGATGCTAGTTCTATTATGAGGGAGGATCATCCTTGTGTTGTACACTTTGTCATTGTGAGGTTACTCAAAATTTTAATTTTTTAGTGCTTATACATCATAAATTTATTTGATCTCTCTGATTTGTTCCTGGGCTACTTGTATTAGTCCATATCTGGTATAGATCTGATTCAGTTCTAAACTTTTGTGTTAGATTTATCTTCTCTTTAGTCCTAGAGTTTCTTGTTAAGCCTGATTTGTTTATTTTTGAAGTCTGATCTTTTGGATCTCCTCTTAGCTTTTTGGATATGTGAGTTACTATCATTTGCAACGTAGATTTATTTCAGATATGATCTTGTACTCTCATTGTGAGTTTGATCTATTGATTGGCCAATTGTCATGTCCCTTCTCAAAAACACTAGTAATAGGGTGCTGCTACACCATTTTGCAAATTTTTGACTTAGGAAGAGGGCCCCACACTTCGACTTAGGGACCTAGGGGCCAAATCAACTTTATTTGACAACTAGTGGAATGTAGGGGCCACCCACATGGGGAATTCAAACTAGCCATTCGATATGCTTGGAGGGAAATCAAATGGATGGATGGAGGGGCCTACATGAGCCTAAGGAGGCCTAAGGAGATATAAGGAGAAATCAGCCCTCATTTTGGTTCATCTTTGACATTTGCAAACAAACACACATATGTTCACTCTGTTGTTTAGCGAGTCTACCAGCTATTTAGCTATGAGTCTCTCACGCGGGAGATTCAACGTCTACTTCGGGGGATCATCTGTGCCCTCCCTAGGGAGGCTGTTCTACAGGAGTTTTCAAGAGTTTCGGGGTAGTGACACAAATCAGAAACCAACGAAAAGGAGGGACTGTGTATTCTGGGCAGTTAGGAATCACGCAGGGAGTTTTGGACCAACAAGGATCAAATAACTTGTCAGGAGGTCAGGGAGCTAAGGTAGCAGCATTGGATAGGCATTTTCGCTGAAGCTTTCAGCCAACTGTACTAGTATTCTAGAAATTCGAATTATTGGGCTGAGGGATAGCGCAGAGGCCACACAACAAATTTTTGTGGTACTTGGGAGTAGCTGAGTTGGGCCGAGAGATCATTTGGGAAGTCAGGGATTGGATAGCACAAGTGAACTCAACATTTTGGAGGAGTTTTCAGGTGGATTTACAGGCAGTTTCCAACAAGTCAAAATTGTCAAGTAGAGCTGAGGTGAGGCTCCAAGGGGGTCGAAAATCAGAAGTCCAAACCAACTAAAATCCATTATGGGTTTTGGCCAAGGAGTCCGGGGTTAAAAGCATATAAATTTCTGGGCAATTTTAGTGCACCTTCCATCCATTCAAACTTCAGTAGAGCAGTAGTTTTCTAGGCAGTGTAGTGTAGATTGGTGCAACAACTGGAAAGCCTTCAACTCAACCATTTTCCTAGTTGGGCTTGGTCCTTATTGTCCTTTGATACAAGCCTAGGTGCAACATTCCATCATCTATTGCATTTGACTTGCATAAATATAATAAAATAGCTCACAAGTTCTCCATTTGCAACTTTTATATGGGTGTTTGCTGAATATTTCATTTTTGTAATTTGTTGCATGTATTATTTGCTTATTATCACTTGTATTCCTATTTAGGATCATTATAGTGGTATCGTAGCCTAGTTCTTGGCTCAGCTATGGGGATTGTCTCCTATGACGGAAGGGGACCAACAGAACATCACCTACCAGAGACAAAGGTACAAGAGCAGAGAAAGGGAGTTAGAGGTTACTCCAGAGACAGAAGACAGGGAAAAGTAGTAGCAGAAGAGGAGGAAATGGAAAAACCCAAGAGTAGGGAAGAGATGGCTTTCGACAGCCTTCTGAGGGCCCTATTAGACCAGGCAGTAACTCCTCAACCAAAAATTGATTCGTGTGTCATATTCCTTCAGGTAGGTCTTCATTATATACATAAGGGAGAGACTGTTCACTTCATATCCCGATGACTGTTCATATTACTTATTTATCTATTTACATTATATTCACCCGATCCTGATGATTAGGTGTCAACATTACCCCCCTTAATCTGAAGGGATGTTGGTGAGTCCAAGCATCATTCTAAATCGTTCAAGCTTTTTTCTTCCAAGCGCTTTGGTGAAGATGTCTACAATTTGCTCATTAGTGGAACAATGACGGAAATGGATTGTTTTGGCCTCAACATGATGTCGATTTAGATGATATTTAATATTGATGTGCTTCGTTCGATCATGGAACTTTGGGTTCTTGGCCAACTTTATTGCAGAGGTATTGTCAATCATGAGTGGAGTTGATTGTACTTGTTTTACCTGCAAATCTTCAAGAATTTTCCTGAGCCACACAATTTCTTTTGTTGCTTCAGCTGCTACCACGTATTTTGCTTCTGTTGTGGAATATGTTGGAACTGATTGTTTGCGTGATCTCCAGGAGACATCTCCTGATCCAAGACTCATAGCATATCCTAAAGTAGATACCCTAGTTTCTTTGTCTCCATCGAAGTCTAAAACAGAGTATCCAATCAAGTTGAAGTCGTCCACCTATGCACACTTTATTCCAAAGTCTTGAGTTCCCTTCAAGTACCTTAGAACTCTTTTTGCAGCAGAGTAATGTCCCTCACAAGGCTTTTGCATAAACCTGGAGAGGATTCCAATAGCAAACGAAATATTTGGTCTGGTAGTAGTTAGGTAGTTGAGACTTCCTACAAGTTGTCTATACTTTGTTGCATCCTCAAATTATTTTCCTTCAATAGATGTGAGCTTTAAGTTTTGTTCCATTGGAGTAGTAAGAGGATTGCATT
>APFE030382930.1:79982-98954 GCA_000404065.3 Pinus taeda | reverse complement strand
GTGCTTTACCTTTGTCTGTATCATCAGTTTTACCTTTCTGTTGGTCTCTTTTCTGCTCAATTTTGTCCCATGGTAGCTTGCATGTAGAGGCATCATGTGATCCATTTCTTTTGCAGCGAATGCAGTGCAAATCTGCCTTTTCTCCTTGAGAATGTCTGCCCCCCCTGCCTCTGAAATATCTTCCTCATCCTCTTCGACCACCTATTCCTCTTGAAGAATCTTGAGCAGGATACTTTTCTTTATAAGCAAGGCACACAACCTCTTTAGAAGATTCAGGGGCTGTCTTCTTTCCAAAAGCTTTCTCTCTTTCAACAAACTTTTTCACAAGAAAGTCAAAGGTGATATCTTTGAGATTTCCATTTACTTGCAATGACTCAAGATAATTGGAGTAAGTAGGATAAAGTGCCTTGGGAAAAGCGATAAGAGGAATATCCAATTCAACCTTAATGGATTTGATATCATGCATTATATACTTACTTCAGATGTAAGAGCAAGATGATCATTATTTTGCAGTTCAAGAGTGAAGAGTTTAATCATGAGTTGAACAACTTCAAGTGCAGAATGTGAATCATAGAGTTCTTTCAGCTTTTGTAAGGCTTCAAAGGCAATTGAAAATGACGAAATATGGTTACCTCTTCATTTACAGATGTTGCAATTAATGCATAAGCTTTGTTGTTTTTGTTTTCCCAAATGACGAGCTCTTTGTCTGAGGTAGGTTGTTCTGGTTCATTGTCTTCGTCTCCGACACACACTCCTTTCCACAACTCATTGAAAATGAGGGTGTGTTTTTATCATCCAGGACCATTCAGGATAGTTCTCCTTATGAGTGAGAACTATTCCCACCATGGATATGATTGAATGCATTGTAAAATCTGTGTACAGTGGAAAAAAAATCACTCTTCTAGTGATAAAACAATTTGCACTTGCTGTGTAAAAGGGAAAAAATGAACTTGTAGTTTTCAAAACACTTTACTATGGCGGAGTCTTCAAAACACTTCAAATGAAAATTGATTTATAAAACATTTCCCAAAGAAACATTTAGATCAACGATGCACTGACAAAAACTCTCTTCCAAATCAGTGCCAGAATGATTTCTCCACGCTATATATGTCAATAAAGAGATCGTGTTGGCATACATCCAAGGTCGAAGACAGGCAATACAGTCCACGGTCATGTATAGGCACTGCACATGCTAGTCACAAATACTAGGACAACATTTCCAAATCAGGAGGCACACAACCTATACAACACACTTAACAAATTAATTGAACGACCGAACGAGTTCTTCACGTGTATATTACAGGTTGTTTTAGTATCATTTGGCCAGCATAAACTCCTTCTCTGTCTGTCGGCCTGCTGTCTGTCAAAGAAATGGAACACGAAGGGTTCTGTTATTAATCGTGTGGCACATTGGTAAGGCGGAGTAATTGTAGAGCGCAAGTCGTGGGTTGAAATCTGTGATCCGATGCTATTATAACCATGACTGAAAGGTGTATACAAATGTCAGAGGTATACTAATTGAATGGTATGGAGATCATATGGAGAGGTCGCGATGTATGACTCAATTTTAATACATGCGTATAACTCACAGCGAATGGAACTCACGGTAAATGGAACACACAGCAAAAGGGTTTTATACCACTGCATAATACAATCAAGATATATGTACAACTCAATACCATTCGCGCAAGAAGAAATAGCACCTCTAGGCTTAAACTGTCCGTTGGCCTGCTGTCTCTAGGAAGCAGTACCATACACCACAACACCTACAGCTTCAGTGCGTTCGATGCAACAACCAGCTCTAATTCAACGAATCAACTCCTTCAAGAGGTAACGCACTTCAACGAATACATTAAACAATGAATGAGATTTCGCAGGGATTTGACAGAGATGTCAACCTATAGAACATGGGCAGAATATAAGCTAAATATGCAGGAGGGAGTTACAAAGCAGAGGGAAACTAAAAATGATGCTGGCTCTGATACCATGTCAGACCAGGCAGTAACTCGTCAACCAAAAATTGATTCGTGTGTCATATTCCTTCAGGTAGGTCTTCATTATATACATGAGCGAGAGACTGTTCACTTCATCTCCCGATGACTATTCATATTACTTATTTATCTATTTACATTATATTCACCCAATCCTGATGATTAGGTATCAACAGGCCCTGAGTGACTTGGCCAAGGGACAAAAAGACATGCTGAAAGAGATCAAGTCGCAGAACAAAGAGAGGACCATGCCTAGAGGGTTTCTATGTGGGGAAATGATCTGATTTAGAATATTATATTGTTGTGCTATGATCCTCCTCAAATTAGAAACAAAATGCTTTCATTGTGCTTAAGGATTCATGAATTTTTGCAAGTGAAAAATGAGTTTTTTTCTTTTCTTTTTTTTTTTAGTCGCAGAAAAAAGAGAGGACCACGCCTAGAGGGTTTATGTGTGGTGAAATGATCTAATTTAGAATATTATATTGTTGTGCTATGATCCTCCTCAGATTAGAAACAAAACTTTCATCGTGCTTAAGGATTCATGAATTTTTGCAAATGAAAAATGAGTGTTTCTTTTAGTTGCAAAACAAAGAGAGGACCTCGCCTAGAGGGTTTCTATGTGGGGAAATGATCTGATTTAGAATATTATATTGTTGTTATATGATCCTCCTTAGATTAGAAACAAAATGCTTTCATTTTGCTTAAGGATTAATGAATTTTTGCAAGTGAAAAATGAGTTTTTTTTTTTTTTTTTTTTTTTTTTTTTTTTTTTTTTTTTTTTTTTTTTTTTTTTTTTTGTTGAGAAATTAAACATAAATAAGAGATTGAACAACAATATAAACATGTACAGAACATCATCAAAAACACATTACAAGAGGAACATGATAAAGGATTTCACCCCTCTTGGGCTACGTCTCCTTGGTCTAGTTTCCAATGGTTTGAGCCTCTCTATTATGCCCAAAAGTGTAAAAATATGTGTTTACAATGCTCAAATGCTTCTGAAACCTACTCCAATGAGTCTAGAATGTCCAAAAAATGGCTATCTAGCCTCCTTTTGCATCAAATTTGGTGGAAAACTGAAGTAGTTATGACCTCTCCTAGTTCTCCCAATATTCGCTCCACAAATTGCACCATTTCTGGCATGAACCTACAATTTTGCTCCAAAATTGCGCTAAATGGGCAAAAAATTTCCCATGCAGCAGTCCATAATCTGTTGGCACTGGCTATCCCATCATAAATTGGAATCAGCGAGAATTGGTGGGCTTATGGTTTGTGAACGTCGTGGGTTGATGTGTGATTGCGATATGGCGGACCCAATAGAACTATTAACTGGAACTCATAAACTTATCGCATCCAGGATCCTTTCACAATTTGCAATTGATGGAGTACTGGCGGTCTTATATGTGATGGATTTTATTTTCTACGGTGTGCGATTATCGCATCGCGACCCTTCCCTGCTCGAGGGTCGATCGTCGCATCGCAACTGTCGGGGTCGTTTCTTTAATGCCTTTCCACCTGCCCTGTTGTGGTGTGCATTGCGATTATCACATCTCACCCTGGCTTGTTCTGGGGACTATTTTTAACGCCGACCCACTTGCGACATGCGATTTACGAAATGCGGGGGCCAATGGCAGCCTGCCATTTGGCGCTTCTCCATTCGCTGAAGATCCCTACCACGTCATCTTTTCTTACCATCTGTCCAAGTCAAACTTGAACTTTGACTTGTTCTAAGTTCTTCATACGAGCTCGGATTCGAGTGCGATTGACACCGATGGAATCAGGATGATGAGCTCTTCTATTTGAAGCTAATTTTATAGAGATTCTGACACTTTGAGTTTTGAGTCTAATTTTGAGCCCCTAATCACTCCTCCCCAATGCAAGCCTTTTGGACCCAAAAAGATCACCTTCAATTGTGCAGCAGGTGAGGGTATTGTTCCGTCACCTTTGCAATCTCAATCCTTTATCACTGAGTTGAAACTTGTGATCTACATGATGCTTATCATGCCGTGCTGTGTACTTACCTTTGCCCTTTTCAAGTTGTTCTTGCACTGTTTGATGTACCATTTGGAGTCGTTCAATGAACTCTTTGGCTTTGTCCATGTTACTATCTATAGCAACATCCTTCTTACCAAGAAGATACAATACATTATGATGCAAATGGTAAACAAATTCATCCACTTGATTCCTTTGACTCAAGCTTGAATGTACATCTTGAAAGTATGTATTCTTCTAAACATAACTTTCATGTAAAACAAAATTATGCTTGAGGAAAGTAGTTATACAAACTATAGGCCTAGAAAGTACATCAACAAAATTGCTGCTTAGACCTTTCTTATACCTTTTGACCAAGTGTAATAGTAGAAGAAAACCCATTCAATGGAAGTGCCTTTGTCACTACAACTTAAACACTTCACCATTGAAAATTTTTGAATGAAAAGAAATGGGGTTACCACATTGCATAAAGACTACACCCATGGCATAGGCGCATACATCAACCTAAAACTTAAATGACCTTTTCAAGTTTAGAAGAGTAAGTATAAAGGCTAAATTGATCTTTTGTTTTAAAGCATCGAACGCTTCTCATTGTTTGCCTCCCCACTGGAAGACCTTTTGCAAAACTGCCAACGAATGCAAATGAGCTACAATAGAAGAGAAATTAACAAAATCTCTCCTCCAACATTGGGCTGCTCTAAAAAAACCTCTTAACCAAATGACTATCTTGAGCCTGCCTGCATAAATTACGAGCAGAGCAAAGGCGCCTGCGGCTTCACGAGGATGTATAATTCTTTCACATGTGTCAAAAGGAATGGAGTCAATACCACCATAGACTATTATGGCCAAGCGGACTAGTAGAACGAAGCCCAGAGTGACAGATCTGCAGCTTCCACAGATCCCACTCGCTGGAATTATGCTTGGAAGAACCAATTTCACAGCTCAAGTACATAAAAGAAGTTTTGTCCAACATATACTATGACATCTTCATAAACAAATGTTCTTGACATATGACATCAAGTATTTTTTTCTCACACATGACATGTTCATAATGAAATTCTCTCAAAATGAAAATGTCATCCAAGTAGTCTATCATGTCTAGAAATGGCTTCAATATCTCTTGCTTCATATGCAGGGAAGTAGTAGGAGTATGGCAAAGAAAGAAAAGCATAATAATCCATTCAAACAAACCTTGCTTGGTTTTGAATGTCGTCTTCCATATATCACCTTCAACACTTTTATGAAAACCACTTCTTGAATCCCATTCAATGAAATGCTTACCATTCTTCTTGGGCGCCAAAACAAGAGGTGCACCACATGGTAAAGCAAAAGGTCGAATGATCCTTTTATTCAACAATCCTTGGATTTGCATCTTAATTTCTTCACTTTCCATTACTGACATCCTGTACATGCCAATGTTAGGAAGAAGACACTTTTGCTGCAACTGTATTTCATGTTGGATTCTCCTCTTGGGAGGTAATCCCTTTGGTTCTTGAAACATCTCATCATATTGGTTAAATACGTCAACCAATTCAGATTTCAAATTCGAATCACAACCTTTAAAATCTTCATTATCAACATCATCCTTGGGTTTGATCATTAGAAGCACAAAATTCTTGCTCGAATTCACTAGTCTTTTCATCTGCCCTACATTAACAAGCGAAAGATTTATTTTCTTGCTATGAGCTCTCACAATATATTCTACTCCACTTTTGAATAAATGATATTTGTTTTCATGTCTATGGAAGGTAGCTTTTTTGTCATCAAGGTACGAGCTGCCCAAAATTATGCCATAAATATCTAACGACACAATGTCAAGCTCCACTTCATATATGAAATTTGCAGTAATAGCGAATCTCAGTTTACACTTTCTAGTAACTTGCAATTACGCATTGTCACACACCCATCCAAGTGAATATGGTTTATGATGTGGAATGGTTTCCAAGTTTTGACTTTTGACAGTGTTTTCAAAGATAAGATTTGCTTGAGAGCCATTATCAAAAAGCGTATCAATCTTGTTGTGCTTTGATATCACCCTTATGTGAAAAAGTTCTATTCTCCTCTTTTCGTTTGGAGTTTCATTTTGTGAGTTTGAATAGCTATTGCTAGCAATGGATTCTTTTCCTTTTAACCCATGGCTGTGATTTTAGTTTCATCGCCCGAATCAGATCCCAAATCCTCTTGAATGACGACAACTGTCTTTTCTTTTCCTATGTTGCTGAATTTCTTTGGTTTCACTTCGGGATGAAGCTTCCAACAATGAGCTTCATCGTGACCCTCTCTGGAACAATGTTTACATATTTTTTTCTCTCCTTCCTTTTTAATGGATGCATTTTTCTTTCCCTTGAAACCCTTTTCTTTCTCTTTACCTTAAATGGCTTCTTCTGGGGTGTTTTCCCCTCTTGCCTCAAGATGAGTGGCTTGAACACACACATCATCTAGATTAGTGGGATTAAACATTAATATAGTATGCTTAAGGTAACTGTGTAAACCCCCTATGTACTTCAGCAATGTGTCTTGTGATTGCAAATCTACACCTAACATCAAAGACCTTTTTCTAAATTCTTGGGTGTAATCTTGCACATTTTGACCTTTAAGTTGTTTAAAGTTTTGCCAATTCATGATGGATTTCTACATATAAGCTAGAGGGTAGAATTGTATTTTGATTGCAGCAATGAAATTAATCCAAGAAATTGAGATCTTACCATATTTTTTAGTCTCCTCTTGAGTCTTTGATTCCAACCATACCAGTGCTGCACCCTCCATTCTCAAGGAAGCTAACTGAATCTTTATGTCATCCTCTTGAAGGTTTTGAATCCTACAATAGACCTCCATTTGATGAATCCAATTATCAAGCTTCTCTGCATTCACTTCACGGCAACTCAAATTTAACATCAAGTCTTAAAAAAGATGATTTACCAGTTCCTTTTGAAGTATGATGATGAGTATGAGTAAGGGTTGTGTTAGTGGAAGAGGGTGAAGATGCTTGTGAAGAAGAAGATGAAGAAGATGGTGGAGAGAGTGGAGGTTTGTCTCCATTTCCATTACCTCCTCCTGAAGAGCCTCCTCCTTTGGGAGGTTTGGAACTTTCCCCTTGTAACCTAGTATTCCTCTCTTCATGGAGGACCTTCACCATCTTTTTCATGTCAAAGAAAGCCTTTCTGAAGGTATTCTCATCTGTTGTTATGTTTTTAGGTTCTACTTCAGGAGACATGATCTCTGGAGTCTCAACTGCAACTCGAGGCTAAACTGGTTTTGGAGATTGTGGCAACCTTTCTCTCCTTCCCCTTGACCGAACTTCAGGGCTTCCAACCATCTTCCCTTCTCCTCTTTTGAGTTTTAACCTTGTAAGCATGACATAAACTTGCAAAAAGTTAAATCCTTCTTTCATAAAGAAAACCTAGAACTCTAATACCAAATGATCTAATTTATAATATTATTGATGTGCTAAGATCCTCCTTAGATTAGAAACAAAATGCTTTCAATGTGATTAAGGATTCATGAATTTTTGCAAGGGAAAAATGAGTTTTTTTTATGTTAATTTTATGAGAAATTAAGCATAAATAAGAGACTGAACAACAACATAGACATGTACAGAACATCATCAAAAACACATTACAACAGGAACATGATAAAGGAGTTCACCCCTCTTGGGCTATGTCTCCTTGGTCCAGCTTCCAATGGCTTGAGCCTCTCTATTATGCTCAAAAGTGTAAATATATATGTTTACGATGCTCAAATGCTTATGAAACCTGCTCCAATGAGTCCAGAATGTCAAAAAATGGTTATCTAGCCTCTTTCTGCATCAAATTTGGTGGAAAACTGAAGAAGTTATGACCTCTCCTAGTCCTCCCAATATTCACTCCACAAATTGCACCATTTTCGGCATGAACCTATAATTTCACTCCAAAATTGCGCTAACTGGGCAAAAATTTAGCCGCGCGGTAGTCCATAATCTGTTGGCACCGACTGTCCCATTGCAATCGGTGAGAACTAGTGAGCTTATGGTTTATGAACGCGACGGGGCGATGTGCGATTGCGATATGGTGGACCCGATGAAACTATTAACCAAAACTCATAAACTTATCGCATCCGGGGTCCTTTCGGAATTCACAATCGGCGGAGTACCGAAAGTCTTATATATGCTGGACCTTGTTTTCTGCGGTGTGCGATTGCTATTTGTGATTGCGATTGTCGCATCGCAACCCTTCCCTGCTCAGGGGTCGATCTTCGCATTACAACTGTCGAGGCCGATTTTTTAATGCCTTTCCGCCTACCCTGTTGCGATGTGTGATTGAGATTATCGCATTGCACACTAGCTTGTTCCAGGGATGATTTTTAACGCTGACCCACTTGCGACATGTGATTTGTGAAATGCGGGGGCCAATGGCAGCCTGCTACTTGGCGCTTTCCCATGCGTTGAAGAGCCCTGCCATATCATCTTTTCCTGCCATCTGTCCAAGTCAAACCTGAACTTTGACTTACTCTAACTTCTTCATATGAGCTTGGATTCGAGTGTCGTTTGCACTGTTGGAATCATGATGATGAGCTCTTTGATCTAAAGGTAAGTTTATAGAGATTTTGACAAGAAACTTCTGGGGCCCCTCAGCCATTTGATCACCCCTCACCAGTAGCGCAGCGCCCTTTAGTCAATGTGACAACTCGTGCCACATTGCCTTCCTTCATGCGAGTGGCATAAATCGAGCCTGTAAGGGAGGAAGAACCACCTTAGATGGGAGATTACTTCAGAGAGTGGTAGTCTATGGATGAAGACTTTAAAGAAGCTCTCTCCTTCAGAGATTATTGTAAGCTCAAGTAGAGTGAGAAGAACAAGGGGTATGGAGGACAAGGGACCCAAAACTACGAGTTGCAGAGAACCACGGGGAGGATGTATTTCCCTACTTTCGATGGCACTTCCAAGTGCACGACGAGGGCTTGGGTTAAGAAGATGGACACCTACTTCCAACTCAACCGGATGACAGAGCAGGAAGCCATTAAGATGGCCACACTGCACATGGAGGGGGGAAGCCCATGATTGGTGGTTTCATGGCTTGACCACCCTAGGGCATGCCCACATAGTTTCTTATGAGGACTTCACCAGGAGGACTATGGAGCGATTTGATTAGAGGGATCCAGAGGCTTATTTTAGAGAGTTGACCCAACTGTACCAAACTGGTAACACAGAGCAACACTTTTAAGATTTTTTTTTGGTGTCAGTGACCGTCCCGGATCTATCCAAGGTAAGGAGGGTGTATACCTTCATTGAGGGCTTGCTTGAACCCCTTCGTGGATTATTGAAGTCACACAAACCCTCCACGCTACAGGAAGTAACCTTGTGTGCCAAACATCTACAAGGGATCATCCCTAAGACTAGAGCACCATTTCCTACATGGACCCCTTTCCCACAGAAGGGGCATGAGACTAGACCCACCACCACAGAGGACCACACAGGGGAGGGGGTAGTTAGATGAGGAGACATAGAAGGACCTCCGTAGGAGGAAGCTGTGCTTAACATGCAGAGAGCCCTGGGCACCTATCCATCGATGAATTGTAGGTAGAGAACACTACATTGAGGTATTTTCAGACATTGACTAGGAGGATGAGGTGGAGCAAGACTGTGGTGGGACAGATGGAAAGGGTTCGGCATATAGAGGGCCACCACCACCTCCTCCATAAGGAGGGGCATCTCTTGCCACAACAGGAGGATTTCTTGCTTCTTTATGCGAGATTCCTAAATTTTTGACACTGAGGATTAGTGGCATCGTACAGGGGCAGAGGGTGTCAGTTCTAGTTGAGAGTGGGGCCACCCACAATTTCATAGATGCCTAGTTGGTCCAAAGGAGGGTTCTCACCACAACAGAGTTCAAGGGCTTCTCTGTCCTAGTACTGGGTGATTGTACCATCCAGTGCACTAGATATGTGCCCTCCTTGATAGTAGTTATGGGAAACTACTCGATGACAGGGCATTTCTTTGTGATCGATGTGTCAGACACCAACCTGGTGATGGGTGTCCAATGGTTATATTCCCTTGGGTGAGTCACGATAGAGGGCGAGTCACAATAGATTAGAGGAAACCAGAGATGGAGTTCATGGGGCTAGATGGCAAACTCATAGCCTTGAGAGGCATGCAGTCTTATCCACCTCAGACAGTTTCGGCCCACAGGATGGAGGCAGAATTACGACATGGGGACATTGCATGGGCAATTGAGCTGAGGATCTCAGAGGCTAGGGGATAGGCGCAACCATGACCAGGCGACATACAAGCTTTGTTGGACAAATATGCAGTAGTGTTTGGGGACATTCCACCAAGGCAGCCACCAGATAAGGGATTCGAGCACACCATTGAGTTGGAGTCGGGCATGCAGGCAATGATCACTACTCCTTACAGGCATCCCAAAGCCTATAAGGATGAGATAGGGAAGGCCATCCAGGAGATGCTTGTATTGGGCCATATCAGGCCAAGTTAGAGTCCTTTCGCTTCTTCAGTGGTGTTGGTGAAGAAGAAGGATGGAACCATTCAGATGTGAATTGACTACTAGACCCTCAACCAGAGCACTAAAGAACTGGTACCCTGTTCCTCGCATAGATGATCTGATGGATGAGCTTAGAGGAGCCAAGTACTTCTCTAAGATTGATTTGTGTTTAGGGTACCACCAGATCAGGGTGAGGGATCATGATATCCCTATGAATACTTTTCGGTGCCACTATGGGCACTTTTAGTTTCTGGTCATGCCATTTGGGTTGACCAATGCTCTAACCACCTTCCAGTCATGCATGAACCATGTCTTCCGGGGATAGTTGAGGAGGTTTGTGCTAGTGTTCTTTGATGACGTTCTGATTTATAGTCGAGCATGGGAGGAGCACCTCCAACACTTGGAGGAGGTATTCCGCATTTTAGAGGAGCAACAATTTTATGCCAAGCACTCCAAGTGTGAGTTTGGGTTGACATAGATGCTCTACCTAGGGCATATCATTGGAGCTGATGGGGTGAAGGTTCACGAGGAGAAGATTTGGGTCATCCGGGATTGGCCAGTACCCCAAGGTGTGACTACGCTAAGGGGCTTCTTGGGTATTTGTACCTACTACAAGAAGTTTGTCAAGGGGTTCTCACAGCTTGAAACACCATTGAATGACTTGACCAAGAAGGGGGCCTTCACATGGACTGATGGAGCACAGATTGTCTTCGATTTCCTAAAGGAGGTGATGAACAGTTGCCCTGTTTTGGCACTTCCATATTTTTCCCAGCCATTCACAGTGGAGTGTGATGTATTTGGGGTAGAAGTTAGAGCGGTATTGTCATAGGAGGGGCATCCCATTACTTTCGAGAGTCGAAAGCTCCTACCGCATGAGCTATCATATTCCATATATGACAAGGAGATGTTGGCCATTATGCATGCATTGGCCAAGTTTCGCTAGTACTTGGTGGGAAACCGGTTCAGAGTGAAGAATGATCACAACAATCTTTGACATTTCTTGGGGTAGCAGGGCCTCAATGATAGGCAACAAAGATGGTTCAAAAAGGTGCAAGCCTATGACCATGACATAGAGTATGTGCTGGGGAAGCACAATGTAGTGGTCGATGCTTTATCTCGAAGACCAGCTGGGTTATCTCTCATGAGCATTTTCCATGATTGGAAGGCTTAGTTGTTGATGGAATACTCGAAGGACGGGAGGGCATGTGAGGTATTGGAGGGTACCCATGCAGATGAGTGTTACCGTGTGATGGATGAGGTCATCTATTACAAGGGGCACATTTACTTAGTGCCCAAATTGCAGTTGAGGGAGAGGGTACTCTAGGAAGCACATGATTCACCACTGTCCGAGCACCAGGGGTTCCAGAAGACTTATATGGTTGTTCGAGAGATATTCACGTGGAAGGGCCTCAAGGAGGATGTGCTGTAGCACGTACAGGAGTGTGAGGCTTGTCAGCAGAATAAGGGGGAGCTGGCCCACCCTATAGGATTGCTACAACCACTTCCCATCTCAAAGGGAAAATGGGAAAGTATTTCGATGGATTTCATAACAGGGCTCCCCATAGTGCAAGAGAAGGATTGCATATATGTAGTGGTCGACAAGTTAACCAAATTTTCCCACTTCTTTGCCATTCCCATTAGGTACACAGCTGCAGAGGTTGCCAAATTGTTCTTTCGCGAGATTTTTAGATTGCATGGGCTCCCGAAGAACATAATGAGCGACAGGAACAATAGATTCATGGGAGGTTTTTAGCAGGAACTCTTCAGGTTGGTTGGGATGGAGCTCATTCCTAGCACTAGCTATCACCCTCAGACAGATGGCCAGACGAAGAGAGTTAATCAATGGTTGGAGGTTTACCTAAGGAACTACGTGATTGGTCAGCAAAGGACATGGATTCGGTGGTTGCATGTAGGTGAGTACTGCTACAACATCACACACCACATGTCCATCAGTATGACTCCTTTCTGTGCCCTTTATGGATACGATGCATTACCTTTTGCTGATATTGTTTTTGGAGACAGTCGGGCCCCAAAGGCCAAAGGCTGGGTCCAAGAGAGCCAAGATATCCTTAAGGCTCTCAAGGATAATTTGGTGACAACCCAAAATCAGGAGAAACTCTATGTAGATCAGCACAGGACAAAGAGACACTTTGAGGAGGGGGAATTGGTATACCTCCGGCTGTAGCCTTACAGGCAGTCCACGCTGAAACAAAAGGGGGACAAGAAGCTACAACCACGCTTCTATGTTCCCTACTGGATGACTAGACGAGTTGGGAAGGTGGCTTATGAGATGGAGTTGCCTCAAGGGAGTAGGATCCACAATGTTTTTCATGTCTCATGCCTTAAGAAGGTGTTGGGACAACAAGTGACTGCATCAACTGATCTACCCACTAGATGATGATGGCCACTTGGTGTTGGAACCAGAGGTCATTTTGGACAATAGGGAGAAGAGAATAAGGAGCATGACCATCAGGGAGTTCTTAGTGCGGTGGAAGAACTTGTCGGATGAGGATGCCACCTGAGTAGGTGAGCACATATTGGAGCACCCAACTTTGAGGTTTCTTGAGGGCAAGCAACATTTGGGAGGGGAGGACTATCATGTCCCTTCTCAAAAACATTAGTAACAGGGTGTTACTACACCATTTTTCACTTTTTTGACTTAGGAAGAGGGCCCCCCACTTTGACTTAGGGACTTAGGGGCCAAATCGACTTTATTTGGTAGCTAGTGGAATGTGGGGGAAAACCACATGGGGAATTCAAACTAGCCATTAGATATGCTTGGATGGAAATCAAATGGATGGGTGGAGGGGCCCACATGAGGCTAAGGAGGCCCAAGGATATATAAGGAGAGATCAGTTGTCATTTTGGTTCATCTTTGACATTTGCAAACAAACACACATTTGTTCACTTTGTTGTTTAGCGAGTCTACTAGTTGTTTAGCCATGCGTCTCTCACGCGGGAGATTCAACCTCTACTCCAGTGGACCATCCATGCCCGCCTTAGGGAGGTTGTTCTATAGGATTTTCAGGAGTTCCGGGGCAGTGACACACATCAGCAACCAACACAGAGAAGGGAATGCATATTTCTAGGTAGCCAGGAATCACGCAGGGGGAGTTTTGGACCAACATGGATCACATATCTTATCAGGAGGTTAGGGAGATGAGGTAGCAACATTGGACATGCATTTTCGCTGAAGCTTTTGGCTAGATGAAGCAACATTCTAGCAATTCGAATTGCTGGGCTGAGGGACAACGCAGAGGCCACACAACAGATTTTCATGGTACTTGAGAGCAGTTGAGTTAGGCCAAGAGATCATCTAGGAAGCTAGGGATTGGATAGCATGGGTGAACGTAGCATTTTGGAGGAGTTTTCTGGTGGATTTACATGCAGTTTCCGGCAAGTCAAAATTGGCTGCTGGAGCTGAGGAGAGGCTCCAAGGGGGTTGAAAATCAAAAGTCCAGACCAGCTAAAATACCTTCTGGGTTTTTCTAGGTTTTGGCCAAGGAGTTCAGGGTTAAAATCATATAAATTTATGGGTAGTTTTAGTGCACCTTCCAGCCATTCGAACTTCAGTATAGCAGTAGTTTTCTAGGCAATGCAATGCAGATTGATGCAGCAGTTGGGCAACCTTCATCTCAACCATTTTCCTACATGGGTTTGGTCCTGCTTGTTCTTTGAAACAAGCCCAGATGCACCATTCCATCATTTATTTTATTTGACTTGCAAAAATGTAATAAAATGGCTTAGAAGTTCTCCATTTGCAGCTTTTATATGGGTGTTTGTTGAATATTTCGTTTTTGTAATTTGTTGCATGCATTATTTGCTTGTTATCCCTTGTATTCCTATTTAGGATCATTACACCAACTTTAGGGTTTCCTTGAAACATATTTGTGCTTAGTTTTGGGGCTTTCATCCTCAAGACCTAAATCTTATTTTTAGATATGTTTCGGTGCTTTGTTTATAGTCTAGATCTAGTTTTAGACCTAATTTTGGTTTCTTGCCTTTTGTTTGATCTGGTTTCTTGCTCTTTGTTGAGTTTTTATTCAATTTTTGTTCTTTCTCTTACTTGCATTTGGTAGTGTTCTGGTTTCTCATTAGTTGTGGTTGTGAAAATATTGACTAGAAAGGTTTATTTGGCTGAATTTGATCTATTATTTTATATCAAATTCAAAATTTCTCCTTGAAATGGGGTTTTTGGTTTTTTGACTTGTGTAGATCACTATTTCTTTTATACATTAGTTACAACCCTTACTTGATTTTCATTGTCTATTTTCTCTCTATCAACTTTCTTTTAATTACTTGTGAGTGATATTGTTTGCAAAATTCAAAGTTTAGAGCTTTTGAGTGTCTTGTGTTCTTGCTTGGTGGTATGTTTGCTCTCTTTTTGAGTGATTTTTTTGGGTTGTTTTCTTGGGTTTGATTTGTTATAAACTTAGAGAATTTCATGTGATTGTTTATTGAGAGTGTTTGAAGTTTCTATTTTCACTTTAAAAAGGGAAAGATTCTCTTCCCTCTTTTAGCTAGTTTTCATCGAATTGAAAAGAAAAATTTTGCATTGTTATGAAACTAGCTCACAAAAAGATAGAAAAGAAAGATCAACGCTTTAGAAATCAGCCTCTTCGAGGGGGCAACCTCCTTTAGATTACACAAATGAAAAATTATTGGATTAAAACCTCCTTTCTATATATAGGAGTCTAAGGGGTTACAATACAATCAAAGCCAACATAACAATAAGAATATAAGGGCACAACAATAACAACAATGGGCTTCTATGGGGCACAATAATAACAATATGGGGACAATAGGGACATAACAATAACAATAAGGGCTACAATGACAATAGTAATGGGGGAATCACTAGTATTATAGGGACCTAACATGCCCCTCTCCTTCAAAAAAGTGTTGTCCTCAATGCTTGAGTAGTTCTAGATGCTTCTGTATAAAATTCTCATCCTCCCATGTGGAGTCTTCAGTGGGTAAGTTCTTCCACTTGACAAGATACTCCGAAATTGATCTTTTTCATAGCTTTCGAGTTCTTGCTTCTGTGACTGCTTCAAGTTCCAATATGACTTTTCCTTCCTCGTCAAGTCCTGAAAATATTGTTTGAACTGGGAGCTTGTCACCAATAACCTTCTTTAAGCACGAAACATGGAAAATTGGTTGCACTCGGGAAGCTCCAATTTGTATGCCATAATAGCAATCTTTTGCAAAACCTTGTACAAACCATAATACTTTGGTGATAATTTATTATCATTCTTAGCCTGCCTGAGGGACATTTGTTTATATGGTTGTAGTCGTAGAAATACCCAGTCACCTATATCAAAACCTCTTTCGCTACGATGTTGATTTTCTCGTCGTTTCATTCTATTATATGCCAAAGTTAGGTTATCCTTTAAGAGTTGGAGAACTTGTTGTTGATGCTTGATGTGATCTTCCACTGCTTGAACCTTAGAATTTTCTCTTAAATATGATGTGATGGATGGTGGGTGATATCCATAAAGTCCATAAATGGGGTCATTTTTGCTGTAGTATGGAAGGAAGTGTTATACCACCATTTAGCCAAAGGCAACCATTTGACCCATTGTGTATGTTTATCAGATACATAGCAACGAAGATATCCTTCCAAAAAATTATTTACTATCTCAATTTGCCCATTAGATTGAGGATGATAAGATGAGATACTAGCTAACTGAGTACCAAGACAAGAAAATAATTTTGTCTAAAATTTTCCAGTGAAAATGGGATCTCTGTCGCTTACAATAATCTTTGGGTTTCCATGTAGGTTTTGAATTGTTTCCATAAATGCAGTATAAGTTATACTGTCTTTAAATGTATGAGATAATGCACAAAAGTTTGCATACTTGGTAAGTCTATCAACTACCACCATGATGACACTCTTTCCTTCAGACTTGGCTAAACCTGTGATAAAGTCCATTGAAACCTCCTCCCAACATTGAATTGGAATGGATAAAGGTTGTAATAGACCTGGGGTCTTAATTGTTTCAACTTTATTTCGTTGGCAAACCAAACTTCCGCCACAAACTTTTGAATATCAGATTTAAGGCCATCCCAAAAAAATTCCTTCTTAACCCTGTGGTAAGTTTTTAAAAATCCCGAGTGCCCTCCTAAGGGAGGGGTGTGCAATTCCATAAGAATATTTTGTTTGAGTTTGGAATTCTGACATAAGTATAAGCGATCTGTGTACCGTAACAAATCATTTTTCCAGCTAAATGTATCAGATGTATTGGGATCTTGTTATAACTTTTGAATGAGTGGCCATACTTCTTTGTCATTCTTCCATTCATCCCTTGCTTTGTTTATCCAGTATGGTTGGATAATAGAAATTGCACAAAGCAATGCTTCCACATCCTCATCCTTTCTTGAGAGTGCATCTGCAACAACATTTTGCTTCCCTTTTTTGTATATGATTTCAAAGTCATAACCCAACATCTTTGTGGCCCATTTTTGCTGCTCTTCTAAAGATAATATTTGTTCTAAAAAGTATTTAAGACTATTATGATCTGTTTTTACCTTGAATTGTCTTCCCATTAGGTAGGGTCTCCATTTCTTAAGTGCATGTAACATTGCCAACATTTCCTTCTCATAAATAGATTTTTGTAAATACTTTCCTTTTCTTGGACAACTTTCAAAAGCAATGGGTCTTTCTTCTTGCATTAAAACAACACCAATTCCATTTCCCGAGGCATCACATTCCACAATAAAGGTTTTTATGAAGTCTGGCGTAGCTAAGATCGTGCTTGCATATTACCTCTAAGATTTCAAGGCCTTCGTTGCTCTGGAGTCCATAAAAAAGCATTTCTTCAATAATGGTTGTTAGAGTGCTGCTATCCCCCATAATTCTTAAAAACTTGCGATAATACCTGTCAACACGAGAAATCTTGCAGATTCTATAGAATGTGGGATTTTCATTCCTAAGGCTTTAATTTTGTTAAGGCTCCTTAACACCTTCATGAGATACAATATGACCCAGATATTCCACCTCTTGTACTCCAAAGAAACATTTGGAGCTTTTTGGATATAATTGTTTCTCCTCCAATAGTTTGAGCACCCTGTCAACATGTTAAACATGATCCTTCCAAGATTTGCTATAGATTAGTATATCATCAAAAAATACTATCACAAATTTTCTAAGGAAGGGTTTGAAAATGGAATTCATCAAACCTTGAAATGTAGGTGGTGTGTTGGTAAGGCCAAAAGGCATGACCAAAAATTCATAATGACTCTCATGAGTTCTAAATGCTATTTTTGGAATGTCTTCAGTCTTCATTCTGATTTGATGATATCCTGAATGAAGATTGAACTTGGTGAAGTAAATTGGTCCATGCAATTCATCCAATAGTTCATCAATGACGGGAATGGGAAATCTATCTTTAATAATGAGCTTGTTGAGCTCCCTATAATCCAGACACATGCACCATGATCCATACTTCTTGTGCACCAATAATATTGGAGCAGAGAAAGAACTTTGACTAGGTTGAATTATACCAACCTCTAGCATTTCTACAACCATACATTCAATTTCACTCTTTTGGGCATAGGGATATCTGTAAGGTCTGATGTTTGGAGGAACACTTCGTGGAATCAAACGAATAGCATGATCATGATCATGAATAGGTGGGAGACCTTTGGGAGTCTCAAATACCTTAGAATGGTTGTCCAAGACTTTTTGGAGATCTTGAGAAATAGATGATTTCGATGTGGGAACGTCTAGTGAACATAATTGTACAATTAAGCCTCGTTGCTCTTTCTTTAGAATCTTTTTCATTCCATTAGAGCTGATTATCTTTCTTGGTTTCCTTGCAATACCTCTTACTTCAACTTCCTTTCCTTTCGAAGAAAATTTCATGAAAAGTTCTTGAAAATTAAAAGCTATTGTACCCAAGGATTGTATCCATTGGACTCCTAATACAACATCAACACCTCCCATTGGAATGGAGAGCATTGGGCTAGTCAATACATGTTCTCCCATGGATAGCTTGATATTATGGAACTTTCCAGAGAAATTTACTTGTTCCTCCATTTGCAACCATCACTTGACACTCTGGTGCTGGATATAAGAAGAAATTCAATTCTTTGCTACCTTACAATGAATAAAACTGTGAGTACTTCCTGAATCAATCAACACTATTACCTTTTTCTTCTTGATTTTTCCTTCTATCTGGATGGTTTGAGGAGTGGTAATTCCCACCAATGAATTACAAGATATGGTCGGATTCATTTTTTCTTCATCTAGGCTTTGTTCCTAGAGTATATCCTCTTCTTTTGACATTTCTTGCTCCTTTTCTTCTTCCTCTTCACAATCTATGTAGAATAATGTCTTCTAAGCACATTTATGACCTTTAGTGTATTTGCTGTCACAACTGTAACAAAGCCCTTTTTCTATTTTTTCTTCCAATTGTTCTGGTGTCAACCTTATGGGTTATGGAAGACTAGCGGCAACACCACTTCCGTCTTTATAGATGTGAGTGGTATGCTTCCTGGTTGCCATAATTTTG
>APFE030382930.1:63255-79972 GCA_000404065.3 Pinus taeda | reverse complement strand
CCAATGCATTACAAGATATGGTCGGATTCATTTCTTCTTTATCTAGGCTTTGTTCTTGGAGTATATCCTTCTTTTGACCTTTCTTGCTCCTTTTCTTCTTCCTCTTCACAATCTATGTAGAATAATTTCTTCTCAGCACACTTATGACCTTAAAGTGTATTTACTATCACAACTGTAACAAAGCCCTTTGGCTCTTTTTTCTTCCAATTGTTGTGGTGTCAACCTTATAGGTTGTGGAAGACTAGGGACAACACTTCCATCTTTATAGTTGTGAGTGGTATGCTTTTTGGTTGCCATAATTTTGCTTTCCATTTTTCTTGCTAACCTGAATGCCTTCTCTAATGAATCAGGTTCCCAAAGGTGAACATCATGTTGGATATTATCCTTTAAAGACCCTATGGACACATCAATCCTATGCTCTCTGGAATATCTTTTACCCTTATGTTCAATTTTTGGAACTCCTCAATGTGCTCCATTATTGAACCCTTTTGTTTGAGACTTATCAATTGGCTAAAAAAAGTGTTGCTTTTTGTATCCTCATAATGTGCCATCAATTCTTCCATAAAAAATGCCCAAGTGATAAATTTTTTACGAGAGCAAAGCCATTGATACCATACAAACTGATTTGGTTCCAAATATAAAGTTCCCATACGTACCTTTTGTGTGTTTTGCACATTATTGAGATCGAAAAATTGCTCCATCTGTAATATCCATGTTACGGGATCCTTGCCATCAAACTCCTCATATCGATATTTGGAGTATGGTGGGTCTTTGATCCAACATTAGAGTCTATGGAATCATGATTAACATTTCTTTTGTTCTCATCATGAGTTTCCTTTACTACACTTTCACCCTTAGTGACCCTTTCTTGTAGCAACTTATTCATATTTATCTTCAATTCTTCCATGTTTGTTTTCAAATATATCATCAAATCATCCATCTTAACTTCCACGTCATTCATCTTAGCTTCTGCGTCATTCATCTTAGCTTCTACACCTTTCTTTAAACAATCCATCTTAGATTCTGTTCCTTTTTGTGCAAGTGACACTTGTTGCACTTGGTCTCGTAATTTTGATATATCATGTTGCATTTCTTCCTCTTCTGCATGAGTCATGCTAGAGTTTTCAGGTCGCTTACTAGGTGTTTCCATTTTCTTTCTTCGAGGAATCAATTACTGATAATAATGCTTCACTATGCGCTTTGAATTCTTTCAAAACAAATTTTCAAACCAAGCTTAAGCAAACATTTTAAAAAATATACACACCTTTTTTCACTTTGTAGGAGCTCGATATTGCCTCTGATGTATCTCTGTAATTTCAAATCATCCAGTTCTAAAATTGTGATTTGCTATAGCCCTCTGTGTCCTCTTTTCTATGCCACCAGTTTGACCCCAATTAGATTCTCCAATGAAGAGTTATGCCAAATCTCCCGCAGTGACTTGATTATAGAATAATTTAGTAACGCGAACTTGTACGATGTTCCACGAGTCCCTGTTTCGACCTCTGGCTCTAAAAAATATATAGAAGAAACTAGAGTCTATCCTCTTTCTGCACCTTTTGACGAAATTTCAATCCAATGCTCAGAGAAAAATTTATGATGATTTTCCCTAGGTCACCTATTTGGAATGTAATTCAAGAGTCTGCAAAAAGACCAACTTCCTCAGATCATATCTCCGCAATTATATTGCAAAATGCTCTGAAATTCGGACCCGAGATTTACCGCGATGTCTTCTCAAATGGGTTTGTTTTTCAACTTCTGAAATGTCATAGAAAAAAAGTTATAGTGACAATTCCATGATGACCTGTTTGGAGCAACGAAACCCTAGAATCCAAAGCTCTGATACCAAATGTTATGAAACCAACTCAAGAAAAGATAGAAAAGATAGATCAATTCCTTAGAATTCAGCCTCTTCGAGGGACCTCCTTTACATTACATAAATGAACATTCTTGGATGGTACAAATGAAAAAGACCTCCTTTCTATATATAGGAGTCTAAGGGGTCATAACATAATCAGAGCCTACATGACAATAATAATGTAAGGGCACAATAATAACAATAGTGGGCTTCTATGGGACACAATAGGGGCACAAAAATATTAATAAGGGGTACAACTACAATAGTAATGGGGTAATCACTATTATTATGGGGACCCAACAGTTAGTAAGTTTCAGAGGAGTGTGTATTGGTCTATCTACGAACAATATCGCCGAGTACAACGCATTGATAGAACGCATATTTTGACTTGTCGTCAGGCTAGACTCAAATCTCGTCATTCTACAACTCACCGGCGTCTATTTTGTATGAAATCTAGCTATCTTTCGCATGTTCCTAAGGGACAAAATTTTGGAAAGACAGTTTGATTTCATCGAATATCAACATATTTCTAGAAGTTTAAACACATTAACAGACTCATTGGCAAATTATGTGTTAGATAGAAATTTGCGACATTTATAAAAAGAAGCATAACATCAATATACGCGGCAGGATCATGTAACTTAACCAAAATAAAGCTCCGAAAATCAAAAATATATTTCATAACTGTTTATAGTCTATACATAATGTTCTGTAACCAAGAAAAAATTGGTCAAATGACCCAAAACTCAAAATGCTAGGGGGCACCCTAGTCTAATGATGCTGGTGATAACAAGTCACCGCTTGTGCAATCATGCGTAAAAGGTTGGTCCATCGACTCGGCACTCCAGCAGTATGTCGCTGCAACCGCAGAGGCAGCGCATTGGTCCTCACATCTGGGATACCAAGGGTAAGACCCTCGATCTGGTCCTGTAGTGCTGAAAGAGTCTCGATCACATCAAGGTCATGAAGGATGGCCCTCCCCACAGCCTCTCCTGCTGGAGCGGCCGCTGGGTCTCTGCGACGTACTGCTGGTTGAACTGGTCCAACATCTACATAAGCACATGAGTTTTGATTAGTCTTAATCAGGAATCATAAGAACATTATAAAAAACAATGAACACAGATATGGTCAGAAGAATTACCCATGGCACCCCACTGCTTGCCAACCGGCAACACCAAATCTGGGTCACCTCGGAAATCCATACCAGCATATGGGAATCGGACATAAACCATCTCCTAACAATCGAACCACTCGAAGGAGGTCTCAGAAAAAAAAATCTTGGGCTTGCCAGTGTGCCGAGACATGAGGTCAACCCATCTCTGCATCCGTGGTTCAGTCGGTGGAGGTAGTTCAAGTGAAATGTATTGTGGCTGCATCAGTGGGATTCTCTCCAAAGCGAAAGTGGTCAAAATAGAACCATAACTAAAGTTCTTGGATCTTCTACTTTTCACCTTGGTCATTTGTTCTTTCATCACAGATATTACTGCATCACACCAATTGAACACCTTCGGTTCAAGGCATTCCAAACCATACTACATATAAGACCTGTTAGCTATGTGAAGAGCAGAACTACCAGCCAGTCTAGCAAAAGTGAATATAATGGTCTGCAAGGGCTGTTCAGTGACATCTCGGATATTGATTTTGCTGTCTGTACTCAACTGAGATCCCTCTCTGCAGTGCCAACAAATGTACTCCCTCATGGACTCACCCCCACAGGCGGAGCCTGATAATGAGAGAGGGGCACCATGCCTCGATAAACCGGTCAGAAAATAGATGTCCATGATAGTCAAGGGGATCGATTTGCCCCTAATCTAGAACACCTGGTTGATAGGATCCCAGGCATTGAGGAAATATTACAACAAACTGATTTTTTGCCTCATGCTAGAGATACGGAAAAACTTCAACAAGCCACAGTTCTGCAATGCAGCTACTGTGCCCGGATCATGTAAAGCAACAACGTCCTCTTCTTCGTGCTTGTTTTCTCGCCATGTAAGAACCATTTTGCTCCAATGAATCTCTGAAAAACAAAAAAGAGAAGAGTCAGGATCTTCAATTGGTAAAAAACAGGCAAAAATCCATGAGGAAACTATGCAAAAACTTTCCTCCTTGTGCCTATCACACCCCAATAAGTGTACTGGGAGCAATGCATACTGACTAGTTAGTCATAAGACCAGTATGCATCACACCTTTCGATTAGGGAAGGGTGCGATGGTCCCAGGGTGAGTTCTTCAAACCCCAAAGGCTCAGTAGAGCAAGGAAACATGCTTAGAATCCAAAATGAAAGGCATGCAATTGAAGAGCACAAGTTTAGCTCCTACCTAGTCCAAGCAGCGTCAGGAATTGTCCACAGAATCTCCTGGAATCAGCGGGTGAAAATTGGGGGGGAAAAGCACCTCCAGAGCTCCAACAAACCAAATTCAAATGAAATGGTAAAATGATAGGTAAAAGTCACTTTTAATTTACCATGCACATAATTCAAGTAAAATACTAGTGTTCTTAACTCATTTATCAAGCATATGTTTTCATTTCTAATCAGTTTGATGAAGCAAATGAACAGGTAGTACAATCTTTGAAAGAACAAAATGCTAATGGTGAATCAAAAACTCAATGACCATCATCGCGAGCAGTGCTACCTCTGGGTTCAAGCTCGTTAAAAAATAAACCCGCCATGAGCAGTTTTAGCGCATAGTTCAAGCTCGTTAAAAAATAACATAATTCATGAGCAAATGTTTCCCCCAGCGTTTAAGCTTATTAAAAAATGAACCGGTAAATAACCATTGTGAATTCCTTATCGCCGGGTTTTGAGCCTTGCTCGTGTTCTCATCATCACCTCCACTCTGTTTTAGCCGATCATTCACCCCCACATGATTGTTTACCCCTTCGAGGAACATCTGGGAAGAGTGATTCTATTAGCGATCCTTGTGACACTGCCGTGATTGGAGAATTCCAAACCTCACCTAGAATCAGCTGCTACCTGAAACCATCACTTGTTCCTCGAAAACGAGTCTCCTTTAAGCTATTTTCAACTGACTCATAAAATGTGAAAAGATTGCTGAGCGATTGGCCTCTCCAGCTCATTAAAGTCATTGGAAGTGTTATCCCTCCTCTAGATTTTAATCTTTTTGGACCTGAGGGATTATTACACAAAAAGATCAAGCGCTTGTCTTGTTCGGCTCGTTAAAACTGTTGAAAACTCATCCCTTTTGTATTATTTTACACTTTTTCGGACTTAAGGGATTACATGATGAAAAAGAATCATTGGAGTCTCCTTTCCGTTCCTTTCAGGCTCTCTAAAATTGAAAGGGGCTGAGTTATCTTTGTCGTTAAACTCGTTAAAACCGAATAGCGACAAACTCGTCCAAATGGACGAGAACGAGTTTCACTGTTGCTAGGCTCATTAAAATATAGCGACAGGTTCACCCGAAGGGAAAATTATAGAACAAGCATATGTTATC
Source organism: Pinus taeda (assembly GCA_000404065.3). Classification (NCBI taxonomy): domain Eukaryota; kingdom Viridiplantae; phylum Streptophyta; class Pinopsida; order Pinales; family Pinaceae; genus Pinus; species Pinus taeda. Next base: position 74,662 of record APFE030382930.1, on the reverse strand, counting down.
CTCCTCAATCTTGACAAAAATAAAGGGGTACTAGTCGGCAATGACTGGGGAAAATTGGGAAGAAAACTTGAAAAAGCTTTATTGGGAGCAAGTTGCTCTTGAACATGACACTTTCCTTCCGCATCCATGTTAGGTTAGGTTGTTCTGTTCACTGGTCATCACCATTGGTCCATCACACCATCCATCTTTGGGGTTAAAGCTACCAATCCATCGTCAGTGTCACTGATATGTTCAAGAGAAGTCATTTAGACAATTCGCCTTTGTCTCACCCACTGCGATACATTCATGCTCCATTCCTTCATGACCGCCACCCTGAACCCTATATCGTCAGATTGTTTTCACCTCCAAAATAATTTTCTTCGTTCTGTGTCGTTGATGTGGGATTCATTAAGGCCCTCCTACGACAGGTCACTTCTTGTCGAAATCAGCTCATTATCCAAGAAGTTGACTTAGGAACAACCCTTTCAGTACTTTGAAGCTTGCATGCCTCAATGGAAAGTTTCTCACTTTCGGCGACAGGTTTACGTCAATGGCCTTTGACCGAGAGATTTTACGTGGTGTTCGATGCCAAGTCCTTTTTCACACCACGTGAATTGTACTGTAGTACCTTGAGGGTCATTATCAATATTGGTGATTCCTCTCATGCCTGTTAACGGCTTACATCATTGGCTGGTAATCAGGCGATGTCTTTCCATGTTCGACTCCAGAACATTTTCCACATGGATCGACTTGTACTCCGAGTGAAGATTGAACGAGTTTTGAAGACCTTGGATCTAGTTTCATCCATCCAGGCTGCGATATATTCAGGAACATAAATACATCAAGTGTACATCATTGCCGAATAGATGATCATCCAAATCAAAGGATGATGAGTCCAAATCATCAGTCTGCCACATAGACGATTGTCTGTCCTATGTAGATGAAAATGAATTTATAAAGTTGAGCATGGGAATGCCTGCCTCAGCTAGATCATGAAATTTTTTTGTCAAAATAATGTATTGTATTGTATCTTATTACAGGTCGCCTCCCAACTCGAAAGAACTTTGGATCCTCATAGTAAAGCATTTTTGGGCACTTCAACCACAACCATAAATGTCCATAAACTGAGGGCTCCTAAGTCCCTAAAAGTGTTGCTTCATTGCCTAAAGGAACAAGGTTAGCTGATTACATCATCTCCCAGAAGTTCTCCACTAAAAGCTACTCATAAATGGTCAAAACTGGACCATACTAAAAACCCAATGCAGAGGGTGCGATGCATAACACCTTCCCAGTGTACAAGGTGCAATGCATACCGAATTGCTCCTCTGTAGGGTGCAATGGTCGGGAATGGAAAAATGGTAGGGAAAAAATGCGAGGTGGAAGATCATGGAATCTTCCAGAAGCTTCCCCTCTAACACTTGCCCCTCTGTTTTTGACTAGGGATGAGTAAGAGATCATCATTCTCCAAGTGGAAGAAGGAACTAGCAGAGAGAGGACACTAATCAAGATCCCAAAAGATGGCTCACCTTCCTATAATCATCTATATATGGATCCGTCATCACAGAGATCTAGAGGCTGGAATTTTGTATCTTATAGAGAAGTGCTATTAGTTTTCCGGTGTACATTCATAGTGTTGGGTGATCTAAGCTTTGCTTGAGGTGAAGAAGTTCTTTCTAGCTAGAGGATGATGCTGGGTCAGAACATATGGTTGTAATCCTCTTGCTACTTTTCATCTTAATAAAGCTATTCTAGTTTTCCTCCATATTCTTGTGTACTTGTCTATATATGCATTTGTATGGTTAACACACATCTAGTCCTATGTTATTTATGAATATAGATCTTTGTTCTTCGATAGTAGTATGTTGTTGTGATTCCATAGGTGATCTTTGAAGTTGGGCAGACGAAGAAGAAGCAACGAAGCTCTATCAGGAAGGAGAGGAAATCAAGCGCAAGACTAAGGTTGGTCTCCTTGGTCGCCCTCTTGTCTATCCTCATAAAGGAAAACGAAAGTAGACTTTACTTGTTTGTTTCTAAGATAGCTACCAGTCTTAGTGGGAATAGCCACATCTGAGTGGACACTATTCCCAGTAACACTCTGGAAGCGAGAGAGGTAATTATAGTGACAAGTATGTTTTGTCTCGTTCTCCTCATGATCACTGTCTTAGTGATCTCTCAGTGATACTCTCTCAATATACTATCTAAGCACAGTTAAAGTATCGACATAATTATGATGAAGAGGATCTTTATGATCTCATAGTAGAACACTCAGTCTCAACATATTAGTGATGAACAAATCTCACAGTGACACACTTTTCCTCGGCATACAATTTGGATGCACTCATGATTTTGGTCTCAGTCATGAGTTTGATGAAGATAGATTTACAATCTCTTGATCAATAAAAGGATCTCAATGCAGATCTCATATACATATACATATCTCAATATTACAGTGATGATCTCAGTGAATGTACATTAATTATTTCGGTGATGATGTAGCTATAATGACCTCAGCGGTGCAATAATAATTACCTTGGTGTACTAGCAGTGATGATGATGATCTCAGCAGTGAAAAATAAGAGGATTGATGTCTTGGTCTTGGAGTGGCCTATTAGGCAGGGGGTCATGGTCTTGGTGTTCATCAATTGGAATCTCTATAAGAAGAATTTTGTGCAGGTTTTCCTCTTAAGGAGTGAGAGGTTTTGGTCCTGGTAGAAAGCCAACATCTTTTGTTCATGTCTCTTTTATTTTTTGGTAACCCTTTGATGAAATAAGAAGACATACTCTAATAATAAGAGAATATTATACTAATAAGAAACATAAAAATAACCTCACAAATAGTTATCATGATGAGAAGAATCGTGTTAAACCCATTTTCCCTAGATTCTTCAACATGATATCAGAGCTAAGGTGCTGAAGTCAAAGGAAGGGAAACAAAGAGACATTCAAGGATCAAGCTTCAAGAAGGGTATCAAGATCTACAAAAATCACTCCATAAGAACAGTCCACAATAGCAAGAGATTTTTTCTCCATAGTCACCATCAAAAGGCCATCAAGACCCTCATCAAGTTGTCTACAAAGAAAGGTAGCTCGAAGGAAGTCAAAAAGAAAGATCACATTATGTTGGAATAAGTTGAAACCCTAAAAGTAGTCCTGATCTACAATACAAAAGAAGGAAAAGCATATTGAAGGCAAGAAGGCATTTTCATCTTCAAGATTCTAAAAATAAACAAGGATCATCTCCTTTCCCTAGAATAAGATCATCTGAGGAAGCATCAAATCATCCTCATCAAAAGGAGAAACATTTTTTTATTGAGGAAAGGCTCTCGCATTTGGAGCAAGATCATTCAAGAAGAATCCCTAATAGGTCTTCTTCAACCATCATCAAAGTGATCAAGTGGAAGAGTTCATCTTCACTTGTCAAGTAAGTATCTTTCATTTTATAATCAAGTTTGGTTAAATGAATTTTTGTTTGCAAGGAGATCCATAAATCGGTTAGGTCATCAAGATTCCTTGCATAAGAAAGGAAGATAGATATGGTACCTAGAAAAGAAGTCAATGATGTCTATGGAAAAAGTCTCTAAAGGTCAAGAATTATTTGAATGCATGGAAAAAGGATCAAGGGACTCATAGGATTCTTATGAAATCAACCAAAGGTCCTCTCATCTCTATGAAGCTAGAGAGGAGACATAAAAGAGATATATGAAATTATAATGAAGTGAAGAAGGTCATATCACTTAGAACTTATTGAAGGTATCAAAGAATGAAGGAATATCTTCTTGGGATCTCAATTGGGAGATCTGGGAAAGATGGTAGGAAGATAATCATCATTGTTCTGAAATGCATGAACTAATAAGAAAGGTAACAAATATCATTGAACAAGAACATTACCTCATTCAACAACTTGTGGTCTTGATGGTATATAGAAAAGACAAGTTGATGGAAAAAGTGTTGAAGGTTAAAGGACTCAAACATGTGCAGAAAGAAAAAGAAAGTTTGGTTCTCAAACAAGATAGAATAGTATAGCTAAAATTATGGAAATATTATGGAAGCTCATATCACCAGATAGATGAAGGAAGCTGAAGAAAAGGGCCAAGGAAAGATGGAGTAATAGATGTGTATTGTGATTGAAATGGAATTCCTCACAAAAGAGTCCTATCATAAGCTTTATTTATAGATATGACCATGATAATTAGATGCATCATGGCATCATGGAAACATTAGACATGGGAATCATGAAGGAAAAAATCCATGGCAATCAAACATGAAGGATATAGATATTGAGAACCTCATTGGACATTGTAGGAAATGAATAAGTCATCTAGGACAAGGCTCATCATACAAAAGGGAAAGAATCTGCCCAATGGGGATATGCAAGATCCTCAATATTCTCTGATGGAATCCTCATCAGAGGGTTCGCTAATATAGAGAGGAATCAAGTGTTTAATTAGGAACTCCAACTTATGGAATTCATGGGATGATGGTGTGATGCCATGAGAAATGAAGAATATCAAGGGATTTAAATTTGTTTCAATCAAGGAAGCTGCTGGAAGAATCCTAGATGACCTAAAGATAAAATTGGGTATGTATGCTTGTGTTTAATATTATAATGTCATGTCGTATGGTTGCAGATAACATGAATCATTACTTCTATCTTAAGAAGCATGATCATGAGAAAAAGTATCTCCTCCTCTGGAAGGATGCATGAAGACATAAAGTCACACTAAGATGAAATCAACATAATATGTCCTCATATGAAGTATGAGGTGGTTGAATATAATTAAGAAAATCTGATTGAAAGATCTTGGGAAAGGAATGTATGAGGAAGGAAGAGATCGTGAGATATGTAACCATGATGAACATGATCAACATCCAAAATACCAAGAAGATTTGACTAGGAAATCTCCCAGTTGGATATGAAGACTCTGATAAAAGTATGAAAAGATGAAGACCCTTGACAATGGATATCTTTGGGAGATGTGTCAACATGTATAAAGGATGTTGATACCAACAGAAAGATTTCATGATGAAGATCCATCTTGAATGGTATGATTTGATTTAATGTTATAATTATTGAATATTATCTGGATGAGTTCATGCAGGGTTACTGGAACAAGAATTGTAAGTATAAGTACAACTAACATTCATGTGGTCGATGGAAACTCCTGAAAGAAACATGATTAGGAAGAAGTATCCACATGATGAAGGTTCCAGATATGTATCAAGGAGGCCACTTTCCATTAAGAAATGAATGACATGGTAAACCAAGAAGTGTTATAAGGAAATATAGTGTCCATTCAGAGCTGCTAGTCCCACTAAGATGGGTAGCTATCTCAGAAACAAACAAACTAAAGTTACTTGCGTTTTCCTTTATGAGAATTAGATGAGAGAGAAACAAAGAATACCAACCTCAGTCTTTCGCTTGGCTCCTTGCTCGTTTCCTCTCCCCTCTAACAGATCTTTTCTGCTCCTCCCTTACTTGCCCCGCTTCAAAGAGTGCCTATAAAGTCAAAGCAACATAATACCATCAAAGCACAGAGATCTACAATCATAAACAATATAGGACCAGATATATATTGACCACACAAATGTATATATCAACTCAAACATACAAGAATGTGGAGGAAAACTCAAATAGCTTTATTGATAGAAAGAGTAAAAGAGATGATTACAACCCATTGATTTGACCCAGTGTCATCCTCCTAGCACGAAATACCTTCTTCACCTCATGAAAATCTTAGATCACCCAACACTATGATGTTCCACAAAGAAACCAACAACACTTCCTTACAAAATACAAGATTGAAGCCTCCAACCTCTGGATCTCTAGGATGAGGGATCCATATATAGATATTTGCAGACGTGTGAGTCAGCTCTGGGTTTTTGATTAGTGTCATTCCACTAATAGTTCTTGGCTCCACTTGGAGATTTCATTGATCTCTTACTCATCCCTCGGCGAACTCTGAGAGGCAAGTGTCATATGAGAAGTTTCTAGAAGATTCCTTGATCATCCACTTAGCAAACTGTCTCTGCCATTTGTCTATTCTCGCTCATCGCACCCTATAGAAGGACTTTTCAGTATGCATTGCACCTCTCGTGTGTAGTAGGTGAGATGCATCACACCTTGACCATGGAGCAAGAGAGATGATCTAGTTTTGACCAGTTTTGAGTAGTTTTTCATGGAGAAATTTTGGGAGATGATGTAATTAGCTAAGATTGTCCCTTTAGGGTATGAAACAACACTTTTAGGGACTTATAAGCCCTTGGTTTATGGACATATGTGATTGGGGTTGCAGTGCCCAAATATGTCTATAGCAGTTGCCCCTTAAAGTATGAGGTCGTAAATCTTTTTGATGTCGGGTGAAATGGTTTATCATGAGGATCCAAGGTTTTTCGAACTGGAAGGTGACTTGTAATAAGATAAAATACAATACATTATCTTCATAATATTTTCATGGTCTAGCTGAGGCGACATTCCCATGCTCAACTTTATCAATTCATTCTCATGTACACAGGACAGACAACCGTCTGTGTGGCAGACTGATGATTTTGGTAGAGCCATCATCCTTTGGCTTGGATGATTATCAATGCAGCAATGATGTACATTTGATGTCTTTATTTTCCTGAATATATCGCAACCCGAATGGACGAAACTAGATCTGAGGTCTTCAAACGCGTTCAATCTTCACTTGAAGTACAAGTTGATCCATGTGAAAAGATGTTTTGGAGTCGAACATGGAAAGACATCGCCTGATTACCAACCAATGATGTAAGATATTAACAAGCGCAGGAGGAATCACCAATAATGATGATGACCCTCAAGGTATGATAGTAGAATTCACGTGGTGTGAAAATGGGACTTGGCGTCGAACACCACACAAAATCTTTTGGCGAAGGTCATTGATGTAAACCTGTTGCCGGAAGTGAGAAACTTGCCATTGAGGCATGCAAGCTTCAAAGTACTGAAAGGGTTGTTCATAGGTCGACTTCTTGGATAATGAGTTGATGTTGATAAGAAGTGACCTGTGGTAGGAGGGCATTAATGAATCCCACATCTACGACACGAAACATAGCAAATGATTTTGTGGAGGTGAAAATGATCTGATGATACAAGTTTCAGGGTGGCGGTCATGAAGGAATGAAGCGTGAAGGTATTGCAGTGGATGAGACACAAGCTGGGTTGGTGAATTCTTTGGGCGACTTCTCTTGAACATATCGGTGACACTAAAGTGGATTGGTAGCATTAACCCCAAAAATGGATGGTATGGTGGACCAATGGTAATATGACCAGTGAATGGGATATCCCAACCCGAGTCAATCATGGTGATGGAGTGAAAGTGTCATGTTCAAGAGTGACTTGCCACCAATAAAGTTTTTTCAAGTTTTATTCCCAATTTTCCCCCAGTCATTGCTGACCAGCACCTCTTTATTTTTGTCAAGCTTGAGGAGGATAACATATGCTTTTTCTATAATTTTCCCTTTGGGCAAACCCATCACAATGTTTTAACGTGCCTAGCGATAGTGAAACTTGTTCTTGTCTGCATGGACAAGTTTGTCGCTATTGGTTTTAATGAGTTTAATGACAAAGATAACTCGTTCCTTTTTTAATTTTAGAGAGTCTGAAAAGGGACGGAAAGGAGACTCCAACAATCTTTTTTCATCATATAATCCCTTAATTCCAAAAAAGTATAAAATAATACGAAAGGGATGACTTTTCTATAGTTTTAATGAGCCGAATAAGACAAGCGCTCAATCTTTTTATGTAATGACCCCTCAGGTCCAAAAAGATTAAAATCTAGAGGAGGGATAACACTTACAATCATTTTAACGTGCTGGAGAGGCCAATTGCTCGACAATATTTTCATATTTTACGAGTCAGATGAAAAGAGCTAAAGAGAATTGTTTTTTGAGGAACGAGTGATATTTTCGGGTAGTAGCTGGTTCCAGGAAAGGTTTGGAACTTTCCAATCATGGCAATGCAAAGAATATGGCTAAGAAAATCACTCATCGTAGTTGTTCCTCAAAAGAGGTAAACAATCAAATGGAGGTGTATGATCAGTTAAAACAGAGTGGAAGTGATGGTAAGAACACAACCAAGGCTCAAAAGCTGATGATAATGTGATCGCAATGGTTATTTACCGAAGGTGGGTTCATTTTTTAATGAGCTTAAACTCTGGTGGAACATATGCTCATTTCTAGGTTTATTTTTTAATGAGCTTGAACTTCACATAAAACTGCTCGTTGCTAGGTTTATTTTTTTAGCAAGCTTGAACTTCGCTTAAAACTTCTCGTGGCGGGTTTATTTTTTAACGAGATTGAACCCAGCGTAACACTGCTCAGATTCGGTTTCATGTTTACACAAGCTTGAAACGAAAAACTATGCTTGTTATAAGTTCGCATGCCCCTAGCATAGTGACGCAAATTGAGGTGCATGCCCCCCAAGCTTCATTGCATTCAATGAGGTGCTTGGAATGAAGGTTTACCTTCGAGATATTTGAAAGACTTGACTTGGATTTTACGAGATCATAATCAAAGACTCGATTTGGAAAGGGAGTTGTTTCATTGTTTAATGAGGTTGATACAGTAAAAGAACTATCCTCATAATCCACCGTATTTACACTATTTGACAGAAAATCAAAAACTAAAGGATGATTAAGGTTGTTGGAATAATCTTCGTGGTAATCCGGAAGATGGGAACGATGGTGGAAATTTTCCCATGGTGCCTCTCCTATCATCATTGACTGAAATATTCCTTCATCTGTAGAATGTACATGCGATGAAGGATCTGAAGAGGTGCCATATTCCTTAGACGTATCTGTCCAAACAATTGATGAGTTTTGATTTGGGTTTTCCCCCCAAGCCAAGAAAATTGATTGCTACAATATTCTAAAATGGTGATGATCCATGCTGACAAAATGTTCAGGAATCTTTTGAATCTTTTATATATAGAAGATATCATATTGCAGGTTTCCACCGTGGCCACTTCCACCAGGTTACTCGGAGGTGGTAGGGCGAAAGTACCCATTAAGGCAGGGTCTTTTAGGAGGCCTACTCCAACATTTTGTAGTGATTGAGAGCTTCCATGGATTATTGGAATACTTCCCGTAACTTGTGAACTGTTGGGGAGAAATGTTTGCTAGTCGATGATTGTAATTCCTCCTTGGAAGGGAAATGCAATCTTTTGAAGTATGTCGACACAACAATAGCCATAGCATAAATCCAGGGCCTTCCCAGTAGGATGTTGTAATCGAGGTTTCCATCGATAACTTCAACATCAATTTATACTGTCTTGCCCCCAGTTCGACTTGCAAGTTACTAAAAATCCCATATGGAGTGTATGTTCATCCATCAAATGCTTTTAATGTTAAGGAATTTAGACTTCTGTGATCCATAACATTGTTAGAGAATTTTCGGCGAAATCACATAAATAATCATTTGTCGACGCACTTCGAACCAACCGGTGTGGTTCATCATCAGGTTAAGTTGAAGAACCGATCCAGCTAAGCTTGTTAAATAGTTTGGGCAGAGACTCCAATGGGTAGATTGATAACGGCTAATTCTGACCTTATGACCCCAGTCAAATAAATAATATTCTTGCTATATTTTTAATTATTATTATTCCTAGAAATTAGTTAAATTAGGTAAAAATTAGGTAAAATATATAAGTAAAGAACTTCTATTGGCTAGAAATTCATTTGTTTATTTAACTAAATCTAATTGTTTATTAATAAATGTATGTATATATATATATATATATTATATATATATAATATAATATATATATATATATATATATATATATATATATATATATATATATATATATATATATAATATATATATATATATAGATATATATATATATATATACATATAACGATCCAATATTGGGTTATCAGAATAAAATAATATTATTGGTCATCTATATAGATGAACCATAAATATTATTTTATTCTGATAACCCAATATTGGAATTGTTATATGTATATATATATATACATTTATTAATAAACAATTAGATTTAGTTAAATAAACAAATGAATTTATAACCAGTAGGAGTTCTTTACTTATATATTTTACCTAATTTTTACCTAATTTAACTAATTTCTAGGAATAATAATAATTAAAAATATAGCAAGATATTATTTATTTGACTAGGGTCATAAGGTCAGAATTAGCCGTTATCAATCTAGCCGTTGGAGTCTCTACCCAAACCATTTAACAAGCTAAGCTGGATCGGTTCTTCAACTTGTCCTGACGATGAACCAAACTAGTTGGTTCGAAACGCGTCGACAAATGATTATTTATGTGATTTCGCCGAAAATTCTCTAACAACTTTTAATGTTGTTGACGATCCTAACAAGGGTGGTGAGCCTAAATTTTTCCAGCAACTCATCGACATAACACATGTAGATGCCCCCTCATCAATAATTGTTTGATGAACAATTTTTTTGAGGGCTTTCACTTGAATGAGGAAAGTGAGTTGAGCTGGTAACTGAGGGTCATATCCTTTATGATTAAAGGCCACAATATTGGAATCCGTTGGGTCAATCCCATCTATTGTCGATAATAGAGCCTGCTTCTAGGAGCGGCAATTTTGCAGTACCTCAAGTGTCGACATAGCGAACGGCGATTGGGCCAAGTCCTCTACTATATTATAATTTTGTGCTACTCTGGCACGAGGATTAAATGTCAATTTGTGTACTACTCACTTTGGTGGATTTATTGTTATTTCAGGAATGATGGGTGGTACAACTTTGGTCGAAGTTGTTGTCGAACTACTAGGTTGATCAGTAGCATTGTTGTTGGACAGCTGTGGATTCCCGTAATATTTATTCCTTGTTGATATCAAAGCATCATTTTGCTTTTTTGAAATAGACAACATAAACCCTTGGGATGGGGAATCATTGTCACTAGCTACCAGATTGGTTCTCGGGTTTGGAAATGGATCAGTCAATACCGTTGACCCTTAAAGAGTTTCTGAACTTCAGCTTTATGTGGACAATCTCTCGTCCAATGATCCTCATCCCATATCTGACACCCCGAAGGGGGTTTCCTTTTCCCAAAATGGTTTGCAGAAGATTTTTTAGGAGACGACTCATCCCGCTTTTTCCTTTTCCCTTTCCTTTTCTTCCTGCCTCCTAGTTGCTTTAGTTCTTTTCCTTTGTTGGTCGACACGACATTAACCTCTGAGGTGAGAAGTTCCTAATTTGAATTTTGACTAGAAACCGTACAGGATTTCTTTGATGTAGACTTTATGGTTTTTGTGCTAGTCGTACCTATCACACCATCGCCGGCATGAGAGTCTTTGTTTGATTTAGGAGGAGGAGTGTTACACAGTAAAATGTCACTGCCATCATGCCAGTCTCCCTACTGTGTTGTGAAACCACATTCACCTATACTCATGCTCCTCAAAATGGCTAAAAAACCC